>BMAO01027774.1:0-22260 GCA_019973975.1 Trichonephila clavata | reverse complement strand
TTCAAGTCACGTATAATATGTCTTATTATAAATTTAGCGACTCACAAATTCCCCCCTCCCGTCTTTATTTTTTACTGCTACGCTAATTTCAAAATTTCAGAATTTCAATCCTTTGATATTCACCTCTACATTTTTAGTTGCAGATTCATGAATATAAAAAAACTCTCTTCTTCAAAAATATTTTGGACTTTATAGAGTTTATGTAAAAAACAACAGATTATTTGTAACGTAGATGAAAATACTTTTTAAATGTTTCTGTAATCAGTTATCAAGTTTAGCTATCAAATGTTTCAGTGTTATCAAGTTTTAACTAATTTGAGGGTGACTTAAATTTTTAATACACTATTCGCTGGTTTCAAAGCAAATTGAATGTTGTATTGAGTAATATTAATTATTCAATATTAAATTAAAAATATAAATAAAAGTTATTATTCCCATTATTAAAATATCGGACTCATTTAAATCAAAAGCTAAGAAATAGAACATAGATAAAAAGCCATTATTCATTACATAATGATTGCATTCTTCAGGAATCGTTTGTCCGAACTTCTCCGTTTACTCATAAGTGCATCATCTATATTAAGCTCAAATATATTTCCATCTGATTAAGATATGCTTTCGAAACTGGAATTAAGCTCTATGCATTTCAGTTTCGCCACATGACTGTTAGCGAAAGTTTCATTAGAATAAAATCCAGCCGGTACACTCCATTAATGTCGGCTCGAATTACAAAAAAAAACTCAAAACGTATTCCTCTTTTTGCGTAGGGTGATTAAAATAAGTGGCGTATTGCTACACTGTAAACACAGCTTTTCAAGGGGATGTACCTTCCCCTACCCTCAATCGCTCACCCACCCGTCGAAAACGGTCGAGGTGTTTTAGACTGCTGAAAAATCAACGAGTCCTATTATAATAGGCGCCGACTCTATCGAGGGGCTTTATCAGAATTGATAAAATGCTTATATTTAGGTCTTCTATCAGGGAGAACTTTTTATTCAAAGTGAAAAAATTCAATGTTTGTTATTGGAGAGAGGTAAAAAGAGAATCTATGTGCTTTGATAGTCAGTTGTTGATAATGCATCGAAGTGGGTATATTTTCACAAGTAATTAAAATAATGAAAAATATTAAAAATTATGGTACTTCCGTATTATACCGTTTGATCAATTTTGTCAAATTAAGGTATCCGAATACTTGCGACAACTTTCTTTAAGAAAAATTGGAGATATGGGGATTTTTTTGTGGTTTTTAGATTTGTTTAGTATATTTTAATAAAATATACTAAAATTATATATAAGAAGAGAAAAAAGAAATTATAATTACTAAAACGGGGGGAAATTGGTAAAAATTTACAAAATAATATAAAAAGGGCCTATTCTGCTCAAAAAATTTATGAACAAATTTTCAGTTTTTCAATTCTGATATGTTGCTATATACGTAATTCATTTTTGAAATGACATTCAGGAAAAGAGATATTTTAATTTATACGAAAACTAGAGTACTTTATCTTAGCTATTATATGAAACGGAAAAAAAAAAAACAGTGATTATATTCACTTAAGGGGCTGTAAATTTTGTAATAAAACAGTTGTTTGATAAATCTGAAAGTTAAAAACACTTCTACTGTTATACAGAACATACACAAAAATTTCAGTTTATTATTTTCAAAACTTTTAGCAATCGTTGACCCCGTGGAGCATTTAAAAAAAATGCATTTCGAGTAAAATGCGTTTTAAAGTATAACATATCTTGGTTAAAGTAATGGCATCTGCTTTTACTAAAACACTTGTTTAGTAAGCACTTGTTTAATAAACACTTGTTTAGGTGTCTCTACCTCCCCCTCCGTATTTGTCACTGGCTGTAATTGGTACATAAATTAATTTAGTATCTGTATATGTATCCGAAGAGGTTTTGAAATTTATGTTTCAATTAAAGTAATTAAAAATAAATAGAATCAATTTTAAAAAAAGACAAAAGTCTAAAAATCAACTGCCATTTGCCGTGTAAAAGTTTTCGAAACATCTGAACCAAAATAATCAAATGTATAAGAAAATTGAATTTTTATTTCAAATTATATTGACAGAAATCCCGACTTTCCATAATCTTAGTTACTTAGTTTTTTTTTTTAAATCAGTACTTAAATAGTAAATTGAAATAAGATAACCCTCGTTTCCAAATTCAGTTTTTTTTAATGAAGAGATTTTTTTAATTCAGACATGAAACAACACACAAAACCAGTTTTATTCATTTTTTTTCTTCTAAAAACAGAAATAACACCGAATTTCTGACAATGCTTTGCATTTTTGAACGTCCTTGAAAAGTAAATTCATTACCCGTAAGGTTATACTTTATGCTTTAACAATAATTTTGCAAGATTTAAAAATCAACAATTCTGGTTTTTCGTAGCATATGACAAGTTTAGATCACTGGTTTTCCTTCACCACAAGTTGTGATTTCAAGTCTTCCTTAAGAAAAATGGAAATTTTATTCAATTATTTATTTGTCTTGTTTGCGATTTATTTCGCTAGAGATAAGAATTGTGACTTTTCGTCATTATGATTATTGCTATAACGCTATGCAATAATTCTGTTCATCGTCATTATTTTGAATTATTAAACACACTGGTTTACCTTTAAAGGATTCTTATTCAAAATAACATGCTGAAAGAAAATACAATTTTGATTAAACACACATATGAACATATAATTTAGATATAGATATAATAAGAGAACTGAGGGATAAGTTTAATATCTCATAGAGCACCAAGAAATTCTGAATCAAATTCTGAAATCAAAAACCAAGCATGAGAACAGAACCCCAAAAACCAAAATATGAAGACAATTGACCAAAAATGAAAAACTATTATGTTTTCTAAAGCTGTCACTGACTTAGGGGAGTGAAGTAGGGTTAGACTTGTTTTATACATCTAATGAACCTTATGGAGCATTTTTTTTAAATCTTTTTTGACCAAATAAATAATTTGTTTTATAACTAAAAACTTCAAATATCTTTCACAGTATTGAAATACAATGTACAATTTATTTTTAAAAACAGGATCAACCATTCCTATTCAAATGCACCAAATGTATTTTTAGAGTCTAATTCAAAGCTCTAATTCGACAGCCATGGAGTGCATGTATTTCAATAAAAAAATTATTACTAATGAAAATGTGATTATTAATAATGAATTTTTACATAATCTATAGCTCTAGTTTTACTTTAATTTTTATTCAGGAATTTAATAGATAGCGCAAAATATATAAAATGCATTTTAATGTTTGTTTCATTTCTTTTAAAATTTTATTCAACAATCCCAAAAATAACAATTTATATTTTTCTCGTTCTTGTTTTATTAGGTTCTAGAATAAATATTTCTCCCACAGTTTCAATGAGATATCCGAACTGTTGTACCATTATCCATCAATTCTTTTTGAAGAAATAGGTTTTCAATAAAGGGACTCACTAAGATTTTCCCTTTTCAAAAGTTGTATTCATTATGAATATCTCACAGTAAAAAATTTGCTTAAACGAAAAGATTTGAAGCAAAAAAAATTTTAACAAGAAACTCAAAATCATATGCGTGCATATAACACGTCTACGGGCACCTTCAGGGACGTCTTAAGGCATGGGCCGACTGGGCCTCGTTTCGTTCTCAATTCTGTTTTAGTAAGATCCTGATCCGGAAAATTTTAACGTGGTCAAATGTTATTCCTGTACATATTCTCCAAAAAAACAGGGAATTTCCAATTGTATGTCAACCGGCAAAAGTGGCAAGACTGTATTATTTTGTGATGATCGTTGTCCATGTCTAGGCTTAGGCCTATATACCACAAACAATCCTTTAACTCATTTATTCGAAATGCGGGTATCGGGCGAGCCGGTTTGTACCTAGATTTTTGAGCCTGTGAGACCTGCACACATATTTGCTTTAAATTACCATTAGGGCTTACTTTTGAATAGGGGTCCAGGGCTTCAAAAGATTTCTCTAGACCCAGGGCCTCAAAGAATCTTAAGACGTCCTTGGCATCTTGGCACTGTAGTTTACTGTAGGATAGCAAGTACAGAAGGATCTGCCATTTTGACCACAAACATGTTAACTAATTTTCTCCTCAAACACTGCTATGAAAATATATATATATATTAGATTCTAGATTTTAATTTCGAGACATTTAATTTTTTTGTTTTTTTTAATCTAAAAAAATTGTAAATAAATAAATAAGAAATAACGAATTTTTTTATTTGTAGCAAATAAAAAAAACTCAGCTGTTGAGCAGCGAAGTATAAAAGTATTAATTTTCTTATCAAATCATGCAACAATTTTTTATTTGAGATCTTGCCAAAAGTTGGAATTTCCCACTTAAAAGTTAACAAACTCCACCGATCATTTTCCATACGACACAAAAACACGACCCCCGAAGCAGACGAGCGCTAATATACTTAATGCCATTTCGCAAAGCCACACACAGGGCATCTAAAAACCCCAGGGACTGAGGATCACAAGCCATACTGCATCAGGTAAATTAAACCGCGCTCCTATATCGTTACCTGGCACAGGTGGAAGGGGGAGAGGAGGAGAATCAGAGGAATAATAAGGGGATATTCCTAACAGAATCATATCACCTCTTCCGAGTCTGTACTGAATGGAACATCGGAACTAAAGTTTGGTGAGGGGGGAACGGAATAACACGGTCTAGTGGCGTGGAACACCACATTGTGCACCGCACGCGTCTTATTGTTACGCCACCACGCGGTGGCCATTTAATGGATGAGTTGACTTCACTGTCAACCGTGGCATTGTTGGGGTTAACGTTTACTTTCGGCGATATTTTTTCTTCTGCCATTCTATTGATGAGAAAAATGGTCTTTTCTGCTCTTTTGGATGCGATTATTTTGTAATTGTTAGATGGTGCTATTTATTGATCTTTTTAGCTTGTTGAGGTTTTGCGAATAGATTTTCTGTAATTGTGTTTACTAAAATTAGAATATGCGAGAAAGGAGAGTGATAATTTTTTGGTTGTTTTTTATAATTTTTCTGTATTGGAATTAGTAAAGAATGTATGTATCTTTTCACATTTCCAAGCTTCAATGATGATTTTGTATAAATTTTTTTAAAAATTACAAAATTATATTTAAAAATTGAATATTGATCTAATGTTTTAGAATTTTATACAATATATTAATAGTATTCACAAGACCATAAAAGCTCATTCATTTTTTTAAAATTTGAAACTTCATGCTCAATAAAAGCATTGAATATTTTTAATACCAAAAAACACAAATAGAGACATTTTACGAAAGTTTCTCGTATATTTTTGTTATTCATTTACTGTTTAATTTAAAAAGAAAAGAAAATGTTAAAACTGAATTAGGAAAGTATGGTGCTCTGTGTGGGGATATATATATTTTTAAAAATATGTATATACATATATAAATATATATAAATATAATTTCGAGGAACAAGATTACATGTTTTTTAAACTCATTCTTTATTTTGAAACCTAATTAAAAATAATTATATCAATTTAAAAAGAAATAAAATGTTCTAAATTTAAATCATTACCAAAAACATTAAGCATTACATTAGAATCAATTGCTATGTTTTTCATGTAATATACAATGGTCTATTCGCCGTATAACGCTCACTTTTTTGTACGAAGAAACTTGAAATATACATGAGCAATGCTTCTATATTTTAAAGACGACGAATAGTGTGTGAGCGGATAATAAAAGCATAGAATATAAAATCAAACCTGACGTAAATAACAAAATTATTTTTTAAACAATGTTATTCATCTAACGTAGTATATCTGTGATTTTTCTATGATCATCTTTTCTTTATTTTTAAAGTTAGCATTTTTACAACCGGCGTAGAACACGTACCCATAAACTTAAAATCAAGATTAAAGTTAAAAGTTCGAATTATATATACGGTGCATCATTGAATTAAAATTTTTTAGAAAATACATTACATACATAAATGAAAAAAAATAATTTACTGCCCTTTAAAAAATGAAATTTATTCATGCTTGAAGAAACAAACACAATATCTTCTAGAAAAGGTCATTTACTGAATTGTAAAAATTTAAAAAAATCAAACAGGCTATAAAAAAATCCATCTATTTAAAAAAGAATTAAGTACTGATATCAATCAGACAAACTATTCCTTTCTTTAAAAAAATTAGAATGTTTTCTTTTAAAAAGTAGTTTAATTGACTTTTATTCACTTTTAGTTTCAAGGTTTATCATTACG
Organism: Trichonephila clavata; assembly: GCA_019973975.1. Taxonomy (NCBI): domain Eukaryota; kingdom Metazoa; phylum Arthropoda; class Arachnida; order Araneae; family Nephilidae; genus Trichonephila; species Trichonephila clavata. The sequence continues at coordinate 16,013 of BMAO01027774.1, read as the reverse complement.
CTGAGAACTTTTTCGATAAGAAATGAAATATTCTAAATTCCTGAATGCTGCCATTTTATGTTTCGAAATTTCGTACAATCCATCTAAATTTAAATTTTAAAACCTGCCCACGAGTAACATTGCCATGTAAGCGAACAAACACATTCAAAAAGCTTTTTTCTCCTGTTTCTTGTGAATGTCATAATGAAACACGAATCTTTGATTACACCGCCTTCAAACTAGCTCTGAAGCAATTTTCAACTCACGTGCTCTCTAGATCACCTAGAATCTCACTGCCTGAGGGCTTCAGATGAATTTCTTATTTACGTATGTGTCATAGCCTCAGTTTATCTTGCTGTCATGGTCCTCACACATCAATTCGCTGGTCTTATCATATGAATCTGTCAGATTCCATCAACTGCTTCGTGAAAACGATAGCTGTGTTGGGAGACGTTTGAATACCCTATCATGGTGCTTGTCTGCCATAGGTCATAGCTGTCCTTAATACGTTTGACTTATTTTTATCTTTTCTCACTTTTTTCCTGTCAATCTAATATTAATCTACCGAAATTATTGACAAAAGTAGGAAAGGAAACCATAATAAAAAAGTATGGATGGTTTTGGCTAAATTTGGCGTTTTTTTAATTTGTCACACTCCGCCAAGGAATTGAAGCAAGCTTTGTTGTACGGAAAGATGCTTCCTAGCAGTCAAAGATAAGAAATTCTCAAAATAGTGAGGCGCTATTTCCAAAACTTTTTAAATTTTAATTTAGAATGGTATTTTAAATTTTACTTTTAAGTGTTTAATAAAAACAATCTCAATGGACTAAATTCGTGACTGTCATATGATAAATGTCATCACAAGTTTTCTATTGAATATTAAATTGACATTAAACTCGTTAAATTTAGATAAAATTTCAAATTTAATAACTAAGTACAAAAAATTTTCAAAATTAAAAAAAAAATACTCTTATGTTGTGCGTGTTTTTTTAAATCTAGAATGTTTTGCTTACCTATGTATGTTATTATTGTTGATACAGATGTTTACATTTTAAAAGAAAGTTTCTGTGTATAAAGCTAAAGTTGGCAACAGTGAAGTGCATGAATTGATTGCCTGGTAACAAATGATTGCATTAATGTGACTATGACGTCACATGAATTTGTGAACTGATTGATTGGAACAACATTGTAAAATGGGTCCTACCATCGAATCCTACTAATCTTCTTGGGAACTGTTATATGATTTCAGGCTGATACTGAAGTTATATTAGAGTTATAATAATTCAAGCTATCTATATATAGAAATGTAAGTGAAAAAATCCTTCATCTCAGGGAACCAGATATTTCGTTAAGCCAGGACGAGTAACATTACGTGGAATCTTCTCAACAAAGGTAAGTAATTTGATAATTGTAATAGTTATCTAGTTTGATAATTGAGTTGACGGCTTCCTTTGCTTAAGCTAAAATTGATAGTAAATAGATACGTGGAATAAAGGTGTTGATTTTATTAAAAATCTCTCTTAATTCTTAATTCTTCTCTCCACAAGCGCCCGAAGGATAGCGAAAACGTGATTGAAGTTATCATGTGATTATGCGTCATACGAATTTAGCTCATTCATCTCTCGCATAATTGATTGTGTGGATTGCTTTGCCTTTTTCTGATTAAAGTATTATTAATGATGTTATTAATGAGGAGAAGTTTAACTGTAATATGAGCTAATTTTTATTAGAAATTCAAGTTTTAGGAATGTCTAAATAATTTTGATCGTTTGATTTTTTTATTATATAAATTAAAATGGTTTATTTTGGAATAAAAATTCAACTAACTATCTAATTTAATTATCAATACGTTATAATTATCCCCTCGACCCGTTATTTTCGAGAAAACACTTTCGCTATTCATTACTCATCCAGAAACAGAACATTTCTAACCAAACAGGCATCTGCGGTCACATCCTTTTTTGTCCACTTCGATGGCTAACTGACCTTTCATCACACATATTACAAAAAATGACACATTTGGCGATCGCCACTAGTTAATGAATGGCGACTATAATCAAATATAGCAACCCTTCTCCCTTCAGGCGTGAGACAGTGGTCAGTGAACCAAAAAGCGTGATAAATGACACCTTTACTAGAAACAAGAGACCATTCCTTCTCTTTTTTTTGGAGAAACATCAAAGTCTTTATCTATTCGATGCTCTTACATTATCCATCAGCCGAAAAGAAATACCGATAATTTGTATCAGGTTACATTGCTATTATATGTTACTTAACCGTCAACTTGCTTGGTTCGGATACAATTATATGGAAAACCGTGTGACAGAAAAATATTTTTAATGGCACTTCAAAATTGTCTTCTTAATTATTATTTGAGAGGAATTTCCTTCCTTTTTAAGGGAAAGTTAGATTAAATAAGTCTTTTTGTTTCAAAGGGCGAATCTAACGCACATTAACATTACTTTTTACCTATTTAATTATCTTTGCTTTGTAATTCTAAATTGTAATGACTATATCCTTTTTTCCTTCACATTGTGTGGCTGTGATTTTTTACATTATTTATTAGGCTCATGAAACTCTCTGCTAATATGATTTGATACTTGCATGTTAAAAATGAAATGAAAGCAAATTAAGCTTTACTTCAGGTATTCGACTCCTTACGATTTTGTTGTTGTTTTTAGATTTCTTTAATATATTTTTCTTAAAATATACTAAGATTAAGAAGAAAAAAAATTATTGTTACTAAAATGGGAAAAAACTGGTAAAAATGTACAAAAAATAACCTAAACTCGACACATTTTATACCAAAAGTTTATGAACAAATTTTCAATTTTTCAATTCTGATGTGTTGCTCTGTTATTCACTTTTTAAATGACTTCAGGAAAAGAGATATTTTAATTTTTACAAAAACTAGAGCACTTTATCTTAGTTATTATATAAAATTACTTAAAAAACAGCGATTACATTAACATAAAGGACTGCAAATTTTGTTATAAGACAGTGATTGAAAAATCTGAAGCTTAAAATACTTCTACTATTATACAGAACATACACATAAAATTTCAGTTAATTATTTTCAAAAATTGCTTAACTGTCGCTGGTTTAGTTTAAAAAAACACACATTTCAAGTGAAACGCGTTTTAAAGTATGACATCTTTCTTAAAGTAATGACATCTGCTTTTACTAAAACACTTGTAATTTTTGTTCTAGTGAACAGAAAGTAATAAACTTGGTGTTTTTATAAAGCTAATAATAGGACCTGTGAAGTAAAATCATAAAATTAAATGCCAATTTTTGGTAAAGTTCAACATTTTAGAGTTGTCGGATACCTTAATATGATAGATTATTTTATCATAGAGTGAAATCACTTGGTAATGGGTTATATTCATGTGTGTTATAGTCACATGATAGCTGCTATCAAGCGTTTCCAGCCAATCAGTTTATGCCCTTTGCTGTTGCGAACTTTAGCTATTTACAGAAATTTTCTTTAAAAAAAGTAGACAGTTGATAACAATAATAATGCATACAAGTAAGAAAAAAATGCAATCGGTTTAAAAGTACATGTATAATAATATATATCTATATTTTTAATTATGAAAAATTTTGAAGAATATTAATACATCTGCATATTTACCCAATTGTGAAATTTCAAAATTTATCTCAATTTTGAACAAGTACAAGTCTAATATCAATGTTGAGTATAATAGAAAGTAGGTTATTACTTTTATTATGTGACTGTCATGAATTTATTCCATTAAGTATTAAAAATTAATTATTAACTAAAAAATAATGAGATTTTGAAATAATAGAGCGAATACAATTTGTTCTAATTTTTCACTTTAAAAAGTTTGAGTGTATGTCTGACTTTTTCACCCCCTCAAGAGGCTCACCTTCTTTAGATGGGTACGGGTGTCACAATTCCGTGAGTCCTTGGTGATCTTTTCCTATTCTCAAGGGGTTTACTGTCTTTGGTAAGCACGGGTGTGTTGACCCCGGGGTACCCTAGTGATCCTTCTCTATTTTCGATCCTCCTTCCTGTCATTCAATTTCTCCTTTCATTCTTTCCTCGTCAAGACCACAGATATATATTTTATAAATATACGGGGATACAATTATTGAATAATTTATTTTGATTAGATTATCTTAATTCGTTATTATATGCATGCATAACTGTATATGCGTTTGTACATGTATTATATGTATTTTTAAAATTTTAATACCTTACAAGTTGTGGTGGTTGAGTCCTATTTTGGATCCCGCTCACTCCGCTCGGCGCGTCTCTAAGTGTGGGAGGAAAGATATCAGCACCAACAAATGCCATGATAACAAATATATTTATTCAGGACTGACAAACACTTAAACAAACACAAGTTTAATTATAAGAAGAAACCTAGGAGTGATTCCTTAAAACGTCGATTAATCCTAACACTCAATTCTAATACTCAAATCTAAGTAAACCCGCCAATCAGAATGGACAAGGAGACAATCACTAGCTAATCTCAGGTCGGTACTGAATCTATTATCTTCGATTGTCAATCGAACCATTTACTCTTATAATTTATATCTATTAAACGCGCGCTAAGTTCGTGAAGTAATTCTCTGACGTTACTTACGTGACAGCTTGGCAACTCCATCTCTCTTACAATTACAAAACTTATATAGACTTTATATAGTCGAACTAATTAACATATAGCTATCTCGTGTTTTTCCCGAAAAGGCTGTGAAATAGTATAAATGCTAGCCCCAAAGTTTCCCAAGAGGATTAGTACGGAAATCTTGCGAATAGCCCCGTCACAAAGTGTTTGGCGCAGTTTAGCCGGAATCGGCTCTTGCGACATTAAACCATACATTCACTCCTTGACTTTTTAACCATTAACAAAATTAATCATTGTAAGAGTAAACAAATTTTCTATTAGGTATTCTTATTGGACTGAAATGGAATCCTCATAAAAATTATGTTCCACCAACTGATAAAAACATTTCTGAAATTTGAAAGCACCCAGGAATCCGTGAAATACTATTGAAAAGAAGATAAAGTTATTCAGAATCCTGAGACAATTTTTAAATTATTATTTTTTTCCTTCGGGGTCTTCAAGTGGCAGCTGTAGCCTAGTGGTTATAGTCCGGAAATCATATCCGGTGTGTTCTGAGTTGGAGCCCCAAAACGACTGAAGATACGTCATGTAGAGGGTTTGATGCATGTTAAATCTGCGTGGCGCAAAGTCCTAAAGTTAAAATGGTGGGGAAATAAGGAAAGTATGCGTTCTCTCGTCACTTGGCCAGGGTTCAAAATTGTGAGGTCCGTCAGCAATGGGCTCAATCAGTAGCGCACGCAAGTGTCGACTTTCGGTAACAGAAAACAGTTACTGTTAAAATTAGTTATTGAATGAATAATTTGCATTAATTAATAAAATTAGTTATTAATAACAATTAAGTTTTACGTACTGTATACGTTGGATTATAATTAATCAAAAAAAATCAAGGGTTTGGGGGTTTTTACACCCGTGGACCCCTCCCTATCTTGTGTGTGCCACTGGACTCAATTCATGACGGTCACATGATAAAGACAAACACGTGTTCTCCATTAAATTCAAAATAGACGAATATAACTGTAATATAACTAGAATCTAACTAGAATAACTAACTATACATGTTCTGTTTGTAAAATTTCAAATTTTATAATTGGGTACTGATTTTTAAATGTTATAAAATAATTCCAAAAGGATATAAAAAGTAAATCTTATTTTATGCATGCACTTTTAAATAAAATGCATTTTTTATATTATTTGCGTTATTGTTGATAGATATATACTAAAGTTTCTGCAAAGAACCAAAGCTGGCAACACACATCGAAGTGCATCAACTGATTAGCTGGAAACACATGATTTCTTTTATTGTGTGATTATGACGTGATATGTTTTTGAAACGAGGGGCTAGAAACACCTAGCTATCATTATCATGTGACTATGACATCACGTGAATTTAACCCATAGTCCTTTTGTTGCTTTTTTTGTGCGACGTTAATAAACACTCACTTAAGAACTTCAAATTGTTTGCTCTTCATTTGACTTGTTCCTGGTGTGTTTCGGGAAGAAATGAAATTTGATAATATTATTTTTATTTTATGTTTCAATTAATTCTAAAAAACTGTTTTTATATTCCATAAAAAATCTGCGGATAGCAGCAAATTTACGGAAAATTTGAATTGATCATGCATGCTTCCTATTTAATTTCTGTGCTTTATATTTTAATCGCAGCAAAAAGTTTTATTGAAAAATCCTTTAAAGCCTCTTCATCATCGAAAATTTTAGATGTTTAAATACACAAAAAAAGGGAAATTTATAGGGTTGATAATTCAACACAAATATTGACAATTTTCAATAGCAACAAAAGCAAGTGAACATTCACGGCAAACAGATTGTCACAAGAGAGGATTAATAGCCTATTGGCCTATTAAATAGCTTTTGCAATATTTGGTAATACCTAAGGATCACGAGATAATTAGATCTATGTTAAGTCGAGAAGGAAGTATCTTATACAGAGATGGAAATAAGCACAGAATAAAACGTGAAAGGAGTTGTTAATATCTTCTTTTTCTTTACCGCTTAGATTAGTTTACTGTTCGATTGGATGTCACATTTCGTGCAACCCTATATGGTAACCATTTTAAGCTAAAATGTGCAAATTAGACTTTCATTTTTTTTGTGTTTTTGTAAGATTATAAATTGTCTATTATAAATTATCGTTTCATATTACATTTTCAAAAATTAGAATTATTGATTTATTTTAGCTACTTTTTATTTTGAAAATACTCCTGATTTCTGAGTGTGTTCTAAGTTCTGGATACATTTTACATAGTTAATTCATGCTGGATTTATTAGATATATATGAATTTCTTTTAACCCTTTCACAACTAAGCGAAACCTTTCCGCCATTTTAAAACTGGGGAAAATGAAGGAAAAAAAGCGGTCAAATCAATTTGCGCCAAATGATAAAACTTTGGCGAGCTTATTCTCATTCTTCTTACTTATATTAGTTTATTGTGCCGTGTGCTTACAGTGTTTTCTCGCATGTCTTTTCAATTTGGTAAGTATAATTTTGTGCAATAATTAAGTATAACTGAACAAATGAGAACAAATGCCTAGTAAAATTACAAGTTTTTAATAATTGTTTAGTTATTTTACATCTAAGTAAACTAAAATAAACAGTTACATAGTAACATTTACTCTTAACAATCTTATAGTACTCTTAGGGTCTTAAATTTTTTTTATTTTAAATAAAATTCAAAGTTTAAGAAATTTTGTATTACGATACATTGCTTTCTAAGTCTAAAGTCAAACTTTGTTTTCAAATTTTGATTAAAGAAAGTTCAAGCTTGAATACATTAGACAGCCTATTCTTTACATATTACCCTCCTCAATTATAAAAAAAAGTTATTAATTATTTTTTAAAGTAGAACTATGTTTCTGTTTCAATACCTTACATACATGAAGAAAATACAAGCGCACAACACTTGTTATTTACTTTTTATAACTTAACTCAGTGGCGCAACAGCCTATGCGGGCCAAGGCTTACTGTGCCTAACTCAATATACGTGACCTTGAGCCCTGAGGTGAATGAGCAATGTTCCTGTTAGGTGGTCAGTCTGAAGCGAAACTCCCCAGTGTTAAGCTCCCAAGCAATCTTGGTACTCATTTATCGACCCACTGAAGGGATGAAAGGCTGAGTCAACCTTACCCAGGCCGAGGACCTGTGGTATGGAAGCACGATGCACTTACCATTTAGCCACTGGACTTCATTTACTCTTTTAATACTGCTCTATTAATATTACCAATTTAAGTATATTTTGACTGGTATAATTATAACGTATCTATCAGTTCAGAAATAATTAGGGAGATTTTTTTTTAAAAAAAATTCTGTAGTCAATTTCTCTTTTAAAGGGAGAAAAAAAAGGGGTTGAATTCGGGGGAGAAAAAAAAGGAGATTGATTACTATGTATGATACAAACTGTGATTAAAAAATTTGGATTGTTGCTTATTTACACATGATAATTTACTTTAAGAAACTGATTGTATAGAAATTAGTTATTAAACTTATTTTCGATGAGCTGTTACATTTTTCTCATTGAGCAATGATATTGTGGTAAAATTAATGTAGATAACAATAAATATACTAATTAATAATCATAAGTACTCAAGCTTGAATAATGTACAGATTGATTCTTTGTGTATATTTCTAAATCGTTTTATTAGAAAATACAAATTGCTGGATTTAAAGATTTCAAACGCTTGCTGGCGGTATTATTTTAATTTCTGTGTTTACATTTGTATATCACGATTTTAAATTTTCCAGATGTTTTCTTCAGTTTCGTAAACATCAATAATTGTTTCTTTCTGTTTCAAAAACCACAAAAGAAAGGTTCTGAGAGTGCTTCTCAAAGTTCCAATATTCGCGACCTAATATTCAATTATAGTTTTCATCGCACCCCCTCTTACAATAACAATGTACTGAATTCAATAATATATACTTTGATGCTAAAAATACGATATGACTTAAACATCTTTTCCACCAGCGTATATAAACATCTCGCTCAGCCAAAGCGTTAATTTCCCCGGACGTATATATACGTCTTTCTGAAGTACGATCTTTTCTGTGCACTGCTATCCATAAAATTATTTCGTAGGCTTTGGAGTGCGATAAAAGGGCCTTGCCAATGTTTGCAAAGGATTATGTACTTATTTCAGATTATTTCCTACTTTATTCTCTCCCCCCTCCTTCAATACATCCCATACGCGTGCTTACGAGGTAAACAGTTGACATTGGGAAGAGAATCACGTAACTTTTAATCGGCAGTTAATTACGTACAAATTAACAAGATAAGTGTTAATTTTTGTATATAATTTTATATATGACAATCCCATAGAGGCACTGGTAATTATTAAACTTGTTCTTAACTTGGTATTATTAAATGAATTATAAAATACATTATGTAGCACTGATGCATTCATAAGTGTGATATATTAGTGTAAATGTGTATTTTATTTGTTATTATGTCAGAATGTATTTTGTTTATTTTCAGTAAATTAATTATTTTTTTTAAATAATCATTGGGTTTCGACTTTTCAATATGATCGCCCCCCCCCGTCGTTGAGTTGTCCCACCCGCCAAGGGGGCGTGCCCCATAGTTTGAGAAACGCTGGGTTATGACGAAAATTTTTGAAATGACAACACATTTCAACTTCCTGGAGTTTTTCTATCACTTGCAACACTTTTCTCCTACAAGAAAGAGTTTTCGTTAAACAAGGTATAACAAATAACAACAACAATAACAAAAATCTGAAAAAAAATTATGATTTTACTCTGTTATCCATAAATGGCAGGTTAGCTCTGCAGCACAGAAAAGCTCTTATCAGTAAAATATTATGATGCTTCCCCTAACTTCTTTGAATGAACCGCATAGTTCTTTCAATTGGGCCCCAGCGTAAGCACACACCTGTAGAATGAGAGCCGAGATAGCATCTCTATCTGTCCAACTTGGTAATAACTGACTATTGTTGGCGTGTAAAAGTATGTCAATAACCAGCCTCTGGATCAGCTTCTCAACTGAAAATTAAATAAAGGGGAAAAAACACGAGCATCGATTCAATCTCTACTGCTGAGGGTTATCGTAGACGGGAAGAAAAATCAACACATACTTGTAAAAATAAAGAATCGACTCTTGTCACAATGGGACATGTAATGATACACAAGAATAAAATAAAAGTAAATAGAAATTTGGATGCTTTTTTCTTGTAAGGAAAAGCATATTGTTGTGTTGATAAGTATTTTTATTTTCTCATTAGATGTCAGATAACTGATGATAGGAATTTTACGGCGCATTACTCAATTTCATGTACCTTACGGTCACGACTTTTCAAAACATACACGGATTTTATAAATTGGTATTTTATAAAGATAAAATGAATGGAAAAAACACTGCCGGCTTGGATTCTTGTAACTTTTTCTTGGAATTTCTTTCCGTTATTTCTGAGATGTATTAAAAAAAAAGAGAGTGGGATTTTATTGTGTTTCTCTCTGAGGTCTCTCTTCTTCATTTGAAATTCCTGATATTAAAGAAAATGAATATGATTATCTGGGATGATTCTTCAAGAAGATGTAGGTCAGATTGATTTGGCTTGAAGTGTAATTTAAGGTTTATCCAATTATTGGAATGCTTTAAAATTTGAAAAAAAAAAGGTTTTTTTTTTTTAAATGGATGGTATTAAAACACTTTTTACAGCTACACACCTTGACTTTTCTGGAATTACGTCATCAATATTTCCGCTAATAATAGAACATTGCTCTAATTATACTTACTATTATAAATATTTTTGAATTTAAAGAGACTTTGGAAGAGAGAGAGAGAGATGATTTCAAAGTGAACTTTCTTATTTTTTGTGTATGCATTTCAGAAAGTGAGTGACATCTGCAAAAATAAGTAAGTACGTATTTGCACGCCTTTTACTGCTATTTACTCATAGATATAAAAAAAAGTATTTGAAGTTATTTCTATTTATTTTGATCCAAATTCTCGATTGTGGAAATATTTGTGATGGTAATTTAATGTTTTTGAAAGAAAAATTAAAAACCTGAAAGAAACATCTTTAAAAAAAGTAAGATTTTTTTTTCATTGCTTTAAAAACACTAAAGGGCATATTAATAAAAAAATATCTAACAGTATGATCCTCATTTTATACTTCATAAGAATTATTCCTATTAATATATTGAAAGCATATATCTCAACAATAACAACACACAAGCATTTTTTAAAACAATATCATATTTTGAAAACTTTTTTTCAAAATAAAAAAAAATTGTATATTGTTATTTTCTATCTTATAAATTTATAATACAACTTGTAAAATAATGCAGTATTGTATTTTTTGCAGCAATTTCATCAAAATCTTTAACACACGTAGTTATTTTTTACTGTATGCATTAAAACTTCATGAATCATTTCTCATAGTATACATAAAAAATATTTGAAAAATAAAATTCCTTTAGAAATTTTTATTTCACTTACAGGACATATTTTGTAAAAAATATCAGTTTTCAATATGAGAAATAATTATATTCATATTCAAGTAATAAAAATTATATCATATAGTGCAATTTCCAAGTCAAAGTATTCCTTTCTAAATTTCCTCAAGAATTTGTAAAAAAAATTACAATATCTAATCACATATTCTTTCAAAAATATTTTTTAACTATATATTTTCCCAAACACACATATACGCATTCTTTTTCTGAAGGATAAATTGTTTATTGAAACTAGTTTTTAGAAACTCAATTACTGCTTAGTGGATTTTTTAAAAAGATTGGCAATGAACAAATTATTAGTCAATCATTTTCCGAAAGAAGTTTTTCAGAAAATTGCAAATATTAAGTTTTTTTTTTTTGAAAAATGATCGATATCGATACTACACAATAAATCAAAATACTCTTAGTCACATATGTTTCCAATAAAATCATTTAAAATGTTATGATATCCATCATATTTTGAAAGTAGGTGGTGGACGATTTATTGTTTCTAGAAAACCAATGAGGAAATGTATATGTGTTTTCAAAATTTATCGCTTCGAAAACAAATGATTTTCAGTGGTTATAGGGTTGACCTGTGGCCCGTTCGATTTACTATTTATGTCGTATGATATACTCAATGATAGTGTTACAAAATTTTATGTGCTATGACATTACTATTAAAATCTTTTTAAACGAAATTTTTCTGCATGAATGTTAAAATGTTATGAATCTTTTTATAATAAACTTTGTTTTATTAAAATCCACTCGTAAACTTACTTAGATATATCACATTTAGTTAATGTGAAATTGAGAGTCAGTTCAATAAAAATAAAGATAAAAAAGTCAAAATGCAACTAAAAATGTTACAAAAATAAATAAGAAGATATTTGTATTTGTTCAATACTTCCTTTTTCTGCGTAAGCCTGATGATATCTGAAAAAAAATTAAACTGCTATTCGTATATGTCTAAACATTTTTTTAAAAGTTAATACAGTGAAATAATAAAGCGAAAACGCTTAAGACGAAATATTGGCAAGCACGAAATAACGCAACGTTTTCGACAACCTACTATTTATTTTCATGCAGTTTTTTCTCTTGACACGAAACGAAAATCACTTAATACGAAAATATTTTTCTTTGGGATTGAACAAAATACGATAAACACCAGACACTTATAAAAATGCTTGAGAAAGTGTTTGTGTTATTGGGGCTACCTTACTGTACCATCAGAAGATTTTCATTGCTGTAGATGATGTTATAATGTATGTAAAACCCCAATAAGGCAGACGAAGACATTTTGGAGTTTGTTCAAAGCTCAAAAAATATCAGTAAGGTAGAAACTCCGACGATGAAAAATGAAATGAATAATGCAGCTCCTAATCCACATCATCTGAAATAAGGAACATCATGAAAAGTGTGCGCATTATTTAGATGCCCATTCCAATGGTGAAATGAATAACAAAATGGATAATATCAAAGAACTTGTTGACTATTTGATGCTAAAAAAGAAAATAGAAAGAAAATTATCAGATAATTTTTTAAAAATTAAATAAATGTTTTTTGTTTTTCGAAAAACTTGAACAATTTGTATTAAAATTTTATTAAGTTTTTCTTTCATTGATTGTTATGAAATTCATGCATATGTACATATCTATGTGAATGAAATGTGTACTCTGAAAATCATAAATTTGTTAAATATATATTTATTCTTTTTTAGTTTTCCCCTTAATAACTTTTAACACGAAAAATATTTTTTTTTTCTATTTCTTGCTACATGATTTTCACTGAATACCCTTATTTCTTAATGTTTCAATTATAATTTTTGGATTTATTAAGGTATTTGACTACCCTAAAATTGTAAATTTTGCTGAAAATTGATATTTTTTATGATTTTTATTTTATACGCCCTCTTATTAGCTTTACAAAAATACAAAGTTTATTATTTTCCGTTCGCTAGAACAAAAACTACAGGTGTTTTAGTAAAAGCAGATGCCCTTACTTTAAGCAAGATGTTATATTTAAAACACATTTTACTCAAAAAATGTTTTTTTTTTTTTTTTTTTGAAAATGCTCAAACAGGGCTAGAGATTGCTAAAAACGTTTTTAAATAATTAACTGAAATTTGTTATGTATGTTCTGTATAATAGTAGAAGTGTTTTAACCTTCAGATTTATCAACCACTGTTTTATTATAAAACTTACAGTCCCTTATGTGAATATAATCACTGTTTTTTTTAAGCAATTTCATACAACAACAAAGATAAAGTGCTCCATTTTTTGTAAAAATTAAAATATCTCTTATTCTGAAAGTCATTTCAAAAATGAATAACATAGCAACACATCAGAGTTGAAAAATTGAAAACTTGTTTATAAACTTTTGGTATAGAATGGGCCGCATTTAGGTTATTTTTTGTAAATTTTTGCCAGTTATTTCCCATTTTAGCAACAATAGTTTTTTTTCTTAATTTTAGCACATTTTTTTAAAAATATACTAAACAAAATCTAAAATCCACAAAAAAATCCCATATCTCCATTTTTTTTTTTTAAATTTGTCGCAAATAGTTGGATAGCCGCTCATCCGGTATAGTGGTCAGTGAAGCTGACTGCGGTGCCATAGGCACTGGGTTCGAAATCCGGAGAAGAGGCATGGATGTTTGTGTTGTAATCCTTTCTTCTGTCCGTGTTGTATGCCCCCGTGTTATACATTGCGTGGTGCACGGGGTTTATAAATGTTAAAAAAAAATAGTTTTATACCTTAAGGATGTATTTTTGATTATTTAATGTATTTTATTGTATTTGTAAAATTAATGCATATTAGGTTAATGACTGTTTATTAACATCACATTTTAAAATAACACAAGAGCTGCTGTTAAAGGAATTTCTAATTTTGAAGGTATTGTCAAGTGACGATGACGATACCTGAGCTTGTATTTTCTCTTCAAACTACCCCACGCCGCCAATGGGAGGACTTTGCACCTCAACAGATTTATAGTGCATCAACTCCTTTACATGGCGGGTATTCAGTGGCAATAGTCTTGAATTTATGACATGACAGTGATGCAGTGCCGGTTTAAGCTTATTTCGGGCCCTGGGAGTAAAGATGTGCACTCCCCCTTGGCACTGGAGGATCGAAATTTATAACCGGAGATTCTAGCTAAATCCAGCTTATCCGGGCTCTGGGTGCTTTCTCCAAGCGCCCAATGTATAAACCGGCACTGCAATGATGAGTCTGTGACCCTGCCACCAAATCATATCGTATCGAAATAATATGTGCTTTTGTTATCACTTATATTCCACCTGTTCGACAGTAGCCTCAGATCAAGACCCACTAAATTCATCTTGGCAAGGGGCAAGCCGTAGTTTTGAGGACCACACAGGAGACAATACGATTTTGCTCGTTTTCATCTCAAATTTGAGGGAAAACACCCTGGGGGAAATAATATGTACAGATAATATGCCAAAAATGAAATACATATATGCCGTAGGAATGTTAAATTCATTGTATATATTGCATGCAATTAATACACGTTATATATTTATTGTATAAATGCGTTGCAAGAATAATGCATTTATTTCGTCGTAATATCTTAAATACCAAGTACAAAAAATTGGTTTGAAACATACATTCTCAGGTATTTAATTCTTTTGAATTAACATACAAAAGTTATTTAATTTTAATGTGATAACAGCTATTATAAGTTAGCAAAATATTATTTAAACATGTTATGAATCTCTTTGAAAGCAAACTCAGTCCACGAGGAAATATGACAGGTTTTTTCTTAAAGCATGAAGCTGAGTGCAACTGCTGACGACTCTTTTTAAACAAGGTCTTCAAAGGTTGTTTAATTAATAGCAGTCCAACATGACGGGGATGTAAATGCAGCTAATTGCCTACTTTATCATGTGCCAATAACGGTTGCTTTTTTCTCTGTATATATCCTTCTGGCCAAATATTCCTGACATCCTTGCGTAGGTTGGAGATCTTTGGGTGGGCTAGAAGGCTTGGTGATCTTCCATCAAAGATTTCAGTCTTATGGTCGAACAACTGTCATTCCATTCTCAAGCATTTCTGTTAAAGAAAAATGGAGATGTACAACTGCTATATGTAATGCGGAACTGGAAGAATTCGGAGATGTATAAAATGGTTCCAAGAATTTTCGTATTTATCCTGCAGTAATATGCATGAATTCTTAAGGTATTTGATAAAAAAAATGAATGTGAGTAAATGGAAAGCTTAAATTCATAGTGACATTAGCATGTGTCTCGTATTTAAGTCGGGGTTTAGTTAATGCTTTTTAAAGAAAAATTAGAGCTATGCGGAAATTTATTGCCCATTTGGCTTAAATGCCCCTTTTTATTTTTAAATTTTATCAGAACTTGTCAAACATAATACGATAGTTACAAAACAAAAAATATTATATTAAAATGATAGTTATATCTCATTTATGTTAAGATTCTTTCCTCCTCTCTATTAAAAATCTTACTATTTATATAATTACTTCTTTAGTTTCATCCTCTATTAAATCTTACGACTTACTTTGAGATCTAAGCTTCTTCTGAGATATCTTTGTAATATACAAATACGTTTCAGTGAGGATTAAATTTTTCACATTTTATTTGTTCTAATATTAAAAAATTTTAAATCATATTTTGTTATTATAAACAATACCAATTGCATAAAAGGTAGTTTAAAAAGAAGCTTAAAATAACTTAAGTTCTTGGGCCCCCTAGCAAAAGTAGGCATTATCTGCAGTCATCTTAAGAAGACAGTATGTAGCTCACATTATTAAATATTCATACAATTGGTAACTCGTTACAAATAAATACGCATGACTCACAATTGTCTGTGTGGGAGAATTGGAGATGCGGATCACTACGTGTTCCATTGCAGTTTCACTAAAAATTATCACCTTACTGAGCCCACCGATATATCCTATAAATTGTAAATTATGGTTTAGGTCTTAAGTTATTCAT
>BMAO01027773.1:0-54684 GCA_019973975.1 Trichonephila clavata | reverse complement strand
TAACTTGCCTTATTTACTCGCCCTAAGGAAATATTTTATTTGATAAAGCAAGTGACGATGTGTAAAATGTATTAAGAGTACTAAAGCTTATTTTAATTTGCACATATGTTGAGCAACAAAAGAAAATTAAATGGAAACGCTTTGTTTTTGCAATTTGATAAAGAACTGAATTTTATGACTGGAACATTGAATATATATTTTTTCGAGCCTTAAATATTGAAATTTAATTAAAAGTGAAAATACCCTTTTTTGTTCCTCTTTATCTTTTTGTTGTTGGTGGTGACAATATATTTATTAAATTTTTGTCAGCCTCATCTGAAAGGAAAAGAGAATTCACTCATTTTAGAACTTTAATTTGACAAATTTTGTTAATATTAGTGATTTCTTCTCTCTTGTAAGAAAACTTTTTAATTAAGCTATGTGTAATACTTCGAAAATATGTAAGAATTCTTCTTCCGAAAAATAAATAAGAATTCTTTTAACGCTTTTTTCAGAATTACGGTTCCAAACGTAGTCAGTCAATTTAGGATTTAAAGTGAGCATAGTGAAAATTAAAATAGACTCTGCAAAAAAAAATTGTGTGTTTGTTAATGATCACAAATAGGAGAGATTATTCTGGGCAAGATTATCCAATTGTTCGAATGTACTACGCTTTCTTTTTGCGGTATTTCCACATTTGGGCGTTAAGTAATTCTCTTTTTCATGCCCGTTCCTCGGTGGATTTGTTTATTTCCTCCATTTTCTGCAAAGGGCAATGTTAAAATAATTATCAATTCCTATATGTTGAAATATAAGTATATACGTTTTACATGTCAATTGGTCTTATTATTTTAAAATATTTATAAGTAAACTACTTATGTAGATAAAATTAATATAATATATATGTTTACATAAAAAACTGTATACTATGTAAGTCTAGGAAATATTATGTTCTAAGAGCCGTTTATTTTATTTTATTTTTTAATTCTGTAAGCAAACGAAAGGAGAGGGTTCTTACTCTTTCATAATTAATATTTTTACTTTCTCGTAATCTCTTAGTAGTCATCATTAATAAAAATCAAAATATTGGTAACTTTCTCGCCAATTAACATTATTAAAATTTCAGATTTTAATCCTATTGGCACATTTTTGTGCTTAAGTATGCTCTTTCTCCTTAATCAAAAAACAGATTCCATGTTTCGTTTTTTCTTGACACAAGGTACACCGTTATTTGTACAGCTTTAAGCAGTTTATCTAATGAAAGAATACTTTCAACATCATAATGCGGTTGGATTTACACATTTCGCTTGTTGTTGCAAGAGTAATCTATGCAACTCTTTTTCATTTTTAGGTTGCACAACTGAGGTCACAGGGATATCCAAGACAAATCCCTTATCTTTTATAAATTCTGGGGATTTCAAAATCATTTTTTTTAGTTCAATGATTTAAAAGGTTCACCTACTATTTCGTCGTTCTCTCCTTATACAGCTAGCAAGTCAACTTTTATAACATTTTTAAACATTATTGATCATAACCAGCGGAAAAATCAAACTCACTTTCACTAAATAATACGTTAATGCGGCAGCTTTATAATAAACTTTGAAATATTCTTATAATTATTTCTAGAGTCTCTCTTCTTATCGTGGCTGCGGTAGCCAAGTGGTCTAGGCATCGGATCGTGGCTAGCGTGTCAATAGTTCGATCCCAGTACCACTGAAGACCCGCCGTGTAGGGGAGCGATGCTCGTTAAATCTGTCGAGAGCTCAAACGTCCTCCCGTTGGTGTGGTGTGGTAGTTAGGACAGGAGGGTGCCAGCTAAGGTGTCGTCCGCGTCACTTGACCATGGTTCAAAATTACGTGGACCGTCGCCCAAAGCCCTCGTGTTGCTAATCAGTGCGACATTAATATTCACTCACTCATTCTCTCCCTTACATAAGAATAATCTTTTTTTTAATTATTTTTGCTTGCAAACCTCTTGTCTTGTTCCCTCGCTGGAGTTGAGTGGAAGTGGGCTGCATGCCAGTAATATTTAAATAAAGAAAATAAAACTTCACTCGAAAAAGTATGCTTGAAATTTTTATCTCAAAAAAAGCACTTAAAAAGTTTTCAATTCAAAACTGAACGAGCGTCACCGACCCGAGCAGGACTAACGATGTGGTTGTAGCCGAGAAACCCGATTGAGCGTAACGCACTAGAACCTGACTCTTAGATTCACTCTTTAGAAAAACACGCCAATTAAGAAGTTATCATTTCAAAAAATTTTACTATGCGTCTTAAAAATAGGTTACGCATGCTCAGTATGTCTTAAAAGTGAAAGAAAGCTTCCTGAAAAATACATTGAAATATTTATTTAAATTTATTATGATCAATCATAAAATTTAAATTTCAATATGTTTAATCCACCTGAAAATCTCATTGATTTTTTTTTTATTCTTTAAAAAAAATTCTCATATCCCCACCTGACACAAAAGTCCGCTAATAAAATTAAATACGCCTCCTAAACAACCGCAATCAGGTGACGAGGTCTACATCTGAAGTAGCACCCCACATTCCACATCTATTTAACGCCATGCCAACGGGAGGAATGTGAGCCCCGACAGCTTTAATGTGTATCCTACAAGACAGGTATTTAATAGTAACCGAGTTAAAACATCGATTTGATTGAAACATTGACGAAGACATACTCAATATCAAACCACTCGACGACCAAAGCCATTGTTGGTCACATTCTTGTTAATCCAGTTGCAAACAAAAGCTCACTAAGATTCATGTAAAGACCAATAAATCGAAATTATATGTAAACAAGAGAAGTAAGAATTTTGCTAATGTACATACATTCCTTTGTCAAGGTCTAATGAGGGAGTATTCCTGTACAGTGATACTTAAAAGTTACAAAATGTCACAAGTAATTGAATTCGGAGAAATTAATCGAGACCTTAAAAAATAATTTATGTTTTTAGTGGGATTTTTTTCTGAAAAAGGGATAGTATTTACTTTTTTACATAGGCCTCTGACAAGAATTTAAATGTTTTAATTAATTTTTGGAGCATAATTTCATGAAACTCATAATAGTATTTCGTTGCTAAGACTCTGTTATATGTGCTTCTCTTTCCCATTTGCTCGTTTTCGCATCACTAACTTTTCCAGAGTTCTTCTTATTGATTCAACAGATGTCAAAAAATAAAATGCCTTCGATTCTCTAATGCGTGAGAATAAAAAAGGAGTTATTTATAGATTTTT
This sequence comes from Trichonephila clavata, assembly GCA_019973975.1. NCBI lineage: Eukaryota > Metazoa > Arthropoda > Arachnida > Araneae > Nephilidae > Trichonephila > Trichonephila clavata. The sequence continues at coordinate 51,465 of BMAO01027773.1, read as the reverse complement.
GGATCGATTTCCTTATCGTAGATAATGCATCAGTGAAAACATGGATACAGCTTTTGACAAAGCATAGAATGGATTTGTTTCAAATAGAAGGGTTTTCACGCAGTTGGAACTAAATATAATTAATGAAATAAAAAATATTAATAATAAATATAAAAAAATAAATTCAAAATACATATTGCAACATTGTTACAAAGAGATTCATTCATCAATTATAAAAAAGTTATTGTACTTTTTTTAATGGAAAGATTTATATCATTCTTCAGTTATACAGGCTTGACTCAGCATTTAACCTGGGATAAAGCACGCGGGGCACAGAGTCACCCCAAGCTCACGAAATCATTCATTCTGGGAAAACTGTTTATTTGTCACCAATGACCTTAACAGTATCCTCTTCTATGACAGTCTTAATGGGAACTAAAATGTACTTGTCATATATCTCCCTCTTTTTAAGGAGCAGCAGACGTTTTTATAAATTTTAAGGTACTTGTTTTGACTGAGTTCACCGCATGACCACTATTGTTCCAAAATATTTTCTTTGAACATGCTGCATTTTTCCCCTGTGAACAACTTAGTGGTTTTGATTGCTGTGTTGTACGACTTATTATGGTTTATAAATGTAAATCAGCAGATTATGAAAAATGAAATGGGCGTCTGGGATAACTGTAGAAGGAATTTCGAACTAATCAAGCAAGGGAAGAACTGCTGAAGTAATCCATTAATCATGATAGAGAAAATAAATTTTATAAAAGCTATGAATATGAAAAGTTTGATTTGAAAAGAAAATTTTCAAATGGCACTCAAAGAACTCCATCAACAAAAATACGAAGTCATAAGTGTACCACAAGACACACTTTACCCAGTCAAAAAGACACAAGCATGAAAAAGCTCATCATACAATTTGTCGATCATCAAAAGACAGTAAAACTACAATAACTAAACGAAATATCACAGTTTTGCCTACAAATAACATTCCTGTAATGTTAACGAAAAGTTTCTGTGATTTGTGTCCTTCGTTAAAATCACGCACGTTCGAAATTTCTTGGTTCAGAGTTTGATTGATATTTTTTCTCAAATTATCAACGGAAAATTGAAAAGTCTGTGGCGATCGCGTGCTTTCATCAAGCACGCGAGTTGTGAAAATTACAAAAATCATTGTTCCACGAATTTATTGTATATCGTTTTTTTTAGTGTAGAAAATAAAAAGATGGTTTTAATGATGATGGTTCTTAATGTGTGGATGTGACTTAACTATCTTAACTTTTATCTTAACTATCTTTTTTAGCAACCTTTCTCAATTAAAACATCCCCACAAGTCCTTAAAAGTAGGTACCTATACTTTCTCTCAATTAAATTATTCCCTGGAATTAATATTTTTATCGTGTATAATAAAAATAATTATAAAAAATGATTGGAGTGTGACCATTAACCTTAGTATCGATTGCATACCTGCTCCCGGGTTAGTAAAATGTTTTTATGATCATTGAAAAAAAATTTTAAGCTTGTATGTCTAGGAATGAAAAATAGGCTTTCAATTTAACATTTATATTAACATTTTAGTATTTTCTTCTTTTATTTTTGACAACATTTTAAAAGAGATCCCTGTTATTTTGTAATTGCAAACTTAATTAAAATGAATCAAAGTTCTTTAAAATATTTGATGTGCAATTTTTAAATTCAATGAAAAATCGTCTACCTTTGGTGAATAAGTTTCTTTCCTCTCTTTATTTGATTTTAATTTTCAATTCTTTAAAGACATTTTCTTGTTAATTTTTTATGAGTAATAAGATTTCCCCTACAATACATCTCTTGGAAATGTAAAATCTTTTTTATTAAAGAAATTATTTAAGATGAAAATTTAAAAAGTTCTAACTGAGAAAATTTGTTAATACGAAATCTAGAAAATATATCATTTCGTCGTCTGTGATGGAAAAACTTTGAAATCCATCAGTATTTTTGAGAAAAAATTTGGACCTGAAAAAGTCATTGTGTGAAAAAGAAATAAATCTAAATCGAAGCCTATTTATAAAAATTTAAATATTTCGAAAGGACACATATCAAGTAAAGGAATATATGAGTTACAAGAAATTATTACCGAAAAAAAATTTTAAGAACTACATTCAATATACATTCCAAAAAAAGATGCATTTTCAAGAAGAGAGCTACTCAAAAAAAGTGTTGAGAATATATGGTAAAAGAGGTTTTTTTTATTTGCAATATTGTTAAAATCTTTTTTTAAATATATTTTTTCCTAACAATTTCTGTGTATCGAATAAATATATATCTATACATTTTTTTATGAAAAATATTTTCAAAGACTAAATTTTTACCTTTCTATCTTTATCATTAAATATTATCCCCTTATAAGTTTTCCAAATTTTTATTACGCATTTATAAAATTCACCTGTGTATGTAAGGGAATATTTAAACTCAATTTTTACCCGCTTTGAAAGGACAGATTAATTCGAAATTTTACGCACTTGTCAAGGACCGATGACAATACAATAATTTAATAATTTTGTTCCATTGCCTTGATCAGGATCATAAGGATTGACGATTCTCTATTTCCAGATTTGGTGCCTAAAAGATTAAGTTGCAACCCTAATGCGAAAACGCTCAACGAACAAATAAATGATAGTTTAAGAAAAACTTTAAAATTATTGTAATCGAACTAAAAAGAAAAAATTCTTAATATGATAATAAAATGATTAACAAGAAAATTAATTTCATTGGGGTAAAAGCGTGAGATTCTCAATATTAATTGTTATAATTTCTTACTAGTTCTATTCCGAAATGCTGAGTTAGTGTAAAAATGTAGTACAAAGCACCCCACACTTTTACCCCATTGCCATTATATTTCTTCTTATTATCATTTTATTCTTATATTAAGAATTATTTTTTTACTTTTTAGTTCAATTAACTATAAAAGCGTATTTATAAGTTTTCTTTAAACTTTAATTTATTTTAAAATTTTCTTCTTCTTTCTTACCCCCAATGTCTTGTCTTACACAATCAGTCCAGATCAAGGAATCCGTTAACTAAAGAAATCGATTACTATTAGAGGATTGCAATGTATTTCCTCTATGGCAATCTAAAATATGTTCAGTAGAAGCCTCATCACTGTGGTATTTAGGGCAGGAGTAAAACCTTTCTGTTCTCAGATAAGATTAGGCCCTTAAATTGACCTCTGGTAAATCATAAATTGCTATTTGAGCGGCTGTATCGCATGGAAGGTCATCTCAGCATTTTACTCATGTACTAATAATAGAGATGAGTCTCTGTTCACTTAGCAAGATTTTTTTTTTCTTTTTTCTCTTGAATAATATTCTAGAAATCATAAACTGCAGCTATACGCATTGCTCTATCTCAACTTATTTGCAACACAGAACGTGTTTCAAAGGTAGTTATTTTATGTGATTCCAGGGCGGGCCCCCAAGCAATATCGTCCATCGAAGTACCTTTATCAGTAGATATTCTCAAATGTCAACTGTTAATTAGCGGTATACTTCAAAACCATATAGACATGCAATGGATTCAATCGCACTGTAGCATTGCTGGGAATGAAAATGCCGATTTCTTGGAGAAGAAGGGGACAAAATTCTTTCAAACCTCTAACAACACAGTTCTTTTTTATAGTTCCAAAAGAATCATAATGAAGTACTAAAAAAACACACACACTTCTGGTCGAAATTCAACCAAAAGAATAATGAAAAAGTATGGTTTAACAAACACCTTCATATTTCAAAATGGTGACGAGATAGAGCTGTGGCAATTTTCGAATCGCCACTGGCCACGACTGCCTGTCCAAGCATTTGAACATGGTAGGCATTGGCCAGAGTCCCTTTGTAAGCTGTGCAACTCCAATGAAGAAATGGACATCATTCATTTGGCACGCTGCCGCGCACTCAGCTCGGGATCCATGTGGAGCAGATATTGGGAAGTCAGACACAAAATGAGTGATTTACAGACTATACTGTAAATTGTGTTTCTTTTCTTATTATTTTTGTTATTGTTGTTTCTTGTTATTTTTTTTTTCAATAGTCTTTGTTTCTCATTTTTCTTGCAGTTCTCTTAAAATCCTCCTTTGGAAACAAAAAAAAATAATTCTAGGAATGTCAGGTGGGTTACAAGATAGGTTAAGATGACTGCAACACTCCTTTGCTAATTTACCCAATAATTCATTGCCATCTACGTTCTTATTATGTGACGAGTTCTGTTGAAAATGGACATCATGTTCTTCGAAGATGTGTATATTTTTTAAAAAAACTGAAAAACACCCTTTTATAGTTAATCGAACTAAAAAGTAAAAAAGAATTCTTAGTATAAGAATAAAATGACTAACGAGAAAATTAAAGTCATTGGGGTAAAAGCATGGGTGCTCTATATTTAATTGTTATAATTTCTTACTAGTTCTATTCCTAAATCCTGAGTTAGTGTAAAAATATACTACGAAGCACCCCACGCTTTTACCCCACTGACATAAGTTTCTCGTTACTAATTTTATTCTTACTTACATTAAGAATTATTTTTTACTTTTTAGTTCGATTAAACATAAAAGCGTGTCTTTTAGTTCATTTTTAAACTATAATTTATTTTTCATTTTTTAGTTCGATCTACAATAAAAACACGTATATATGGTTTTGGTTTTTTTAAGCTATCAGTTATTCATTGATGAATTAATCTTAAATGCGTCATTTTTTAGAATCTGAAATACCCATTGGCATCCCATCAGTGCATCAATACGCCTGATTTACAAAATGTAGTATCAGCTTACTGAAGGAAATCTGGAAAAGCTAAGTTTGAAATATTTCATGCGAAAATAGGTTTTCATTCAATGATATTTTTCACTAAAAAGAGCTCAATATTCTCTCTAAAACTTACATTGATCCAGTACCTCAGAATGAATTATCAGCTGTTTTGTTAAAATGAAACAATGAATGATGTTTGATTCCTCAGATCCAACAAAAGAATTTAGAAAAACAGACTTTACTTGCATGAATCTTTTTTTTTATTTTCATTTTCAGAAATACTATACAATTGTATATATTATGGTATGAAATTGCTGACGCACATTTTCTCGCTTTTATAGGGTTGTAACTTAATCTTTTAGTCGACAAATCTAGAAATGGGATCTGGAATTAGTCACCAAATCTTGAAACGGTATAATGAATTAGCCGCCAAATCTGGAAATCGTTATTCCTGATGATACTGATCAGAACAATGGAACAAAATTAATCTGACCTTTTAAAGTGGGTAAAAGTCGAGTTCAAAGATTCCTTTACATACAAGTAAAACCTATAAAAGCGTATTAAGGGAGTCCGTAAGCGTATTTTGAGTCTTTCAATGTAGACATTTTTTAATAACCTAGGCCCTAGCTGACCCTAGATCCTAGTGTCAGCTAAATTTCTAAAAATTGGTGTAATTTCATTCATGAGGGAAGATGGCACATGGGTATGTTTTTTATGATCATAATGCTTTTCGTTAAATCCAGCTTTTGCTTTCTGAAACTTGCACCATGAATTTGTACCCGAGGGACACAATCCATGTTGAGGGCTCTCATTTGTAGACAAAAGATGGAAATAAACAGCTCAAACAGCAATTTTCCTGTTGTGTAAATCATTGATATTGTTTTTAATGAACACACTAATACCTCTGAATTTTTTTAATTAAAATGTCAGTGAGTCGTTTGCTTCCACTTAGGCTTCTTCCATCACTTAATTTTTTCCCTCTGTTTTTTCTTTTGAGATCCAAAAGACAGGTACCCATACGCTTTTGGATATGCCCAACGCACTCTAATTTTTCCACTTGAGTGTCGTAAGGATTCAGGGCATGTATTGATGAAAGACCTCTTGAATCTCCATCGCCCAAATATTTTGTGTAACGAATGCCATATAGCTTCGGATCTTTCAAATATCGCCGTTACACCTTTCACTTCCATGCCTCCACTTGTTCCACTATAGTTGGCAATATATGATGGTTCATGAACAGAATTAAATGCAGTTTTGCACCGACAATGTTTCGAAAACACTTCAAAGTCAATAACTTTTCCAGTATCGACACTCGTAGCTGTAACAATACCATTGAGGGTCTGGTATCCTCTTTTCTGCCATGAACCATCTAAGGCAACAAAAATGTCACGGTTACCTTCTATTCGTTTTGCCTCCTCAACAGAGTTTCTCATTGATTTTTCACAGGTAAATTTAGAAGAGCCGAACTACAATTCTGTATAAGTACGGAATTTTTCAGGTGGATATGGCAAGAAGTTCACAGAATGTTTCTGCAGCTGAACGACCTCTTCCAATAGATCTGAAAGCAGATACCAATCTAATATTTGAGTGGAAAAGTTTATTTTTATTCTTCAATTTAGTTGACGTATAGAAACTATGTTTTTTTGCGCAAAAACTACAACAAAGTTCCATGTAATTCATAATTCCAACTCTTTTAGAAGCCTCCAATGAGATGGAATGGCCACAGTTTTTACAAACAGCAAAGTTCAATAAAGCTTTATTCAATAAATTGAATTCTATTAAAACATCTTTTTTCACTACTTCCTTCCATATCTTCATACAAACTGTTGTTTGAAATAAGTTTTCGTTTTAAAGCACTTTGAATAACAGTTTCTGTGCTGTCTGATGTGATAGCTGGAACATTTTGAGCATTCATTTTTTGAACACCGACATTTTTGAGTTTTTCAAATATATTTTAGATCTCCCCATAATTTTTGTCATAAAAAATACTAATAAATAATTTAATGTAAAACGTGGATTAAACAGAAAAAAAAATTGGATAAATAAATTAGAATTCATAATTAGCAAGTTCAAGCAAGTATAATCCCATTTAACGACAAACCAAACGAAAAAAAATAACTGTGTTGAGCTGTCTTTTCCTTTCTTCAAAGAAAAATCATTTTATTTATGAGTAAAAAAAGGTTATAATAATTGTAGACGAAACAAATAGCGCTGTCATCGAAAAATTAAGCATGATGAAAGACAGGTGCTCCTCGAGGAGCACCTGTCACGCGTCAAGAAAAGTGGCTTCCTTTTAAAAAATAAATAAAAATAATTCTAATTATTGTATTTTTATATACACTATCTGGCCAAAAGTATCCGGACACCCCTTAAAAAAGTGTTTCTGGAGAGTGACGCGAGTATCCCTATTATAATTCTTAAATCATCCTAAAACTACTTGAAATTTATAAAACCTATTTTTTATAAATGACTGAGAGAATAAAGTTTGTTGTATAATAAATAAAATGCTAATTTTTAAGAAAATTTGCCAATTTATATATACAGGTTTATTAATAATTCCCTCCAGGGATTCGAAGCACAATAGCAAAAAAAACTAAAATGAGTTCTGCAAAAAAAACATTTGACAGAATACAAAAAAGCACGTTTTATTTACATACTCTACAAGAGTTCTTTTATGAAACCTTGGTTACACGGCATACATTGATACGATAGTACAGTTGCTGCCAATTTTACACAACACAGAACTACACTATCTGGCCAAAAGTATCCGGACACCCCTTACTAAAGTGGTTCTGGCGATTGACGCAATTTGATACGTAATTGAAAACTATAAAAGTGTTGGAAGTGGTTTGTCAGATTATATTTATGCGTTTGGGAGGCAATGAATAAGTCACTTGAGCTTAGTGAGTTTGATCGTGGCAGTATAGTGGGATACCACCTCTGTGGGAAATCAATTCGTGAGAATGCGGACATTCTACAGAAACCTAAATCCACTGTGTGTGAAGTAATTGTGAAGTGGAAACGTCGAGGCAGTGAAACGGCAGAAAAACGAACCGGTAGGCCGAAAATACTTGGTGAACGCAGCCGCAGAACTCTGAAAAGGGAAGTGAAACAAAATCGCAAGTCCTCGTTGGTGGAAATTTCTCAGGAGTTCCAAAGTTCGTCAGGAATTAGTGTTAGCAGCAGGACTGTCCTTCGAGAGTTAAAAAACTTAGGATTCCATAGTCGTGCAACCACTCACAAGCCAAACATCACTCCACAGAATGCGAAGCATCGATTGTAATGGTGTAGAGCTAGCTCACCGTCATTGGACTGTGGACATGTGGAAAACTGTTCTTTGGAGTGATGAATCTCTCTTTACAGTGTGGCAGTCGGATGGACGCGTCTGGATTTGGAAGATGCCCGACGAACGTTTCTTTAGTGACTGCATTGTGCCGACTGTTAAGTTTGGGGATGGAAGCATAATGGTGTGGAGGTGTTTCTCATGGTTTGGCCTGGGTCTATTAGTTCCTGTGATTGGAAACATGAACTTTGAGATGTATGTGGACAGTCTGGACAATGCTGCACTCCCAACTCTATGGCAATATTTCGGGGAAGGCCCATTTCTCTTCCAGCAGGATAACTGCTACATTCACACATCGTGGTTTGCACAGATGTGGTTTGAAGAAATGGATGTTCAAAAACTGAACTGGCCTTCTCAGAGCCCTGATCTACATCCCATGGAACACCTTCGGGACGAATTAGAGCGCAGATTACGTAGCCAGCCAAATTGACCATTCTCACTGCAAGCACTCACTTCAGCTGTGATGGACGCCTGGAAGGCAATTCCTATGGTCACCTATCAAAAATTGCTGGAAAGTCTTCCCAAACGTGTGCAGGCTTTCATCCATGCAAAAGAGGGATCAACATCATATTAATATGTGCCTCAGGACGCTGTAAGTCCATACCACTAGGTGTCCGGATACTTTTAGCCAGATAGTGTATCATATATCATTTTAAGCAGAAATTTTTGAACTTTTCAAAAATATAAAAAAGTCAAAATCGATAATTTTTCAAAAATTCATGTGACGGAACCCCTTAAAAAAACAATATGGGGTTGATTTCTCTCCAATAAGCATTCAATTATTAAGGTGTTGGAGGGTACTGAGACAATCTTATAAAATCCACAATTCTCCGTAGTCTATCTCGGTTAAGAGGGCTTCAAATCTCCTGTGGATTGCAATTAATTCACTCCTAAAAACAGAGCAGTAATTGGGATAGCGGCAACAAAGAGTCAAGTTGCCTCGAGGAGACAATGTAAGTGCCTCTATCAGCCAAGTTTCCTAACTTGCACTTTTTTAAAATTTATATTTTCAACACTATAAATTTTGATTTACTTTGAAAAGATATTTTGTCAAAACTTTAAAATGTTTGCCCTTTACTCCAGTAAGAAACTGGTTTTAATTTATTATCGGATATACTATTTGGATTGATGAAACTTATCTGTGATGAATTTAATTCCCTTTTATTTCATTAGAATCTTACCGTGGTATATTTTATTCAATTGAAATTTGGTTTCGATTTTTGAATAGAATCTACCGTTTGAACTACCTTCAAAAGACAATTTTTATACTTGGTTCAACAACTTTTCTGAAAATAAGGGAGTCTTACATCTTCAATTGAAAATTCTTTAACTTCGTCTTTATTGAATTCCACTACAAGTGAATTTTATACATTAATAAATTCAAACACCGAGGAAGAAATGCAATATCTAAAATTAAATATCTGATTATTCCAGTTTTCACATTATTTTGTTTATTTAAAGAAACAATTTGTTCAATAAGTAATTGGCATAACGAAATATATTTCTCCAAATAAACAAATTTCTTCTTCTTAGTGTAAACATACAACAGAGATAATTAAATGTAAACATTTTAACATTACCAATAAATGAGGTTTTAACATCTAAGTTAGAACATTATATTTTTTTCTGAATTTCCATTTTATTTTCGTTGGTATATATATATATCACAAGCAAAATGTTTTTAAGAATTTTTTTATGTTATGTGTTGAATCCCCTAAGTAAACTTCTTTTCTCTCCCTATACATATATATGCAACATATGTAGAAATGTGTGTGTGTGTGTGTGTGTGTGTGTGTGTGTGTGTGTGTGTGTGTGTGTGTGTGTGTGTGTGTGTGTGTGTGTGTGTGTGTGTGTGTGTGTGTGTGTGTGTGTGTGTGTGTGTGTGTGTGTGTGTGTGTGTGTGTGTGTGTGTGTGTGTGTGTGTGTGTGTGTGTGTGTGTGTGTGTGTGTGTGTGTGTGTGTGTGTGTGTGTGTGTGTGTGTGTGTGTGTGTTATCACGACACTGTTCGTAAAATAAAAACAACATGGAATTTTTCTTTCATCTTCGCAAACATCAGACATGAAAAGTTCGTTCTGAACAAATAATGAGTATATAAGACAGGATTTAATTAGTATTTTCATTATTTAAATTTATCTACACTTCATTTCAAGTTCAACGAACTCCTCCTTTAAACTTAGTTCAAAAATGTTCTACTTCCCTTATTTTTGGGCTCTTATTCATAAGAATTAAATTTTTTTAAAAAAACAAATTTGATTTCATTTGTGAATTTTCCTTACTGATAATTTGTATATCTTTAAATTAATATTTTTCAGCTACAGAAGGAGTCGTGTGTTTCTTGAGATTTTATACAAAAAATACAGTATATATGAAAATAAATTATTCTTTTTTTTTCTGTACAAGTTGTGGAAATAGACCATTTTAAGATCATACTTGAACCTGATAAGGAGCGCGGTCTACTCTTATCCCCGCCTAGAGGTGTGGGAGGAAGAGAAGGATAACTAGCCATAATATTTGTCCAGTCTATTAATTAAACACACAAATCATCAACACACAGAATTCTAATAATTCAAACTAGAAGGGATGTTCCTAATAAGAGCAATAGAAGATTAAACATCGAGAGACGCACATTTTGAGAAGACTTCTTATATCTCGATCCTCCTTTTCTGGGATCAATACGCTTCTCTAAATATCTGAGTTATAATTTAATTATGGTGACCAATCGTCACTTTAATACCTTCAACCATCTAACCTCTGAAACGTGCTAAATACCTGATCGGTAGCTATCTCTCCCCTCTTAGTCAGATTCTTTATGTCTCAATCTCCATATATCTCCTTCTATCCATCTAACTACACTGCTGGCCCCCATAAATGCAACACCAAGAAAGGCAAGAGATAGAACAACAAAATTTATTTTGTAGGTAACATGTTGACCAAGTATCAAATAATTAAATTTATATACTTCTGTGAAGTGTGGTTCCTGCCAAAATCAGTAGCCAGAGTAGCCACCATTGTTGGAGATCACCGCCGCCACACGCCTCGGCATTGATTCAAAGACACTTTTGATGTGTTCTTGGGGTACAACAGACAAAGCAGCTTCCACACGTTTCCAAAGTTGATCTGGTGTGGCAGCTGGGGGTAAAATCTGGGTCAATCGTTGAGCAACCATGGACCACGTGTTTTCTATCAGCGAAAGATCCGGAGAGCCATCCGGCCAGGGAAGCAATTCAATCTGGTGATTGACGAAAAACCTTTGGACAATGCGTGTCCCTTGTGGTCAAGCATTATCCTGTTGAAATATGGCTGTGGCCAAGCCCTGAAGGTAAGGAAGGACAACTGGTTCCAAAACCTCGGAGATGTAGCGCTAGCTGTTTAAAGTACCGGCAATGCATACTAGATGAGTGCGAGAGTGATATCCATTACCGCCCCATACCATAATACCCGGTGGAGGACCAGTATGGCGGTGCATAACGCAGCTGTTCAGCATCCTCTCTCCATGGTGTCTCCAGGCTCGAATCCAACCATCGTAGTGTTGCAGACAGATGCGTCACTCGCCGGTAAAGACAACTTCATTCCATTCTGCCACCCACATCCTTCTTTCATCGCACCATTGGCGGCGGAGACGTCTGTGGTTCTGCGTCAAGGGTAGAACAAGCAATGGACGTCTTGCGGACAGACCACTCTGCTGTAAATGGCGTCGAATGGTACGCGCATACACTGAATGATTCGTTACAGACTTAATGTGCTATGCTATGGTTCGTGATGTGACTGAGCGATCCGTCAGTGCCATACGCACAATTTGCCAGTCTTCACGTGAAGTGGTGCACTGAGGTGGATGAGATCAACCACGTCGGTCCATCGTACCCTCCTGCTTCCATCGGTTACATATCCGGATTACAGTTTTTTGGTTTCGTCCAACGCGACTGCCGATTTCCCTGAAAGGTAATGCACAATCTCGGTAGGACACTATACTTCCTCTGTCGAACTCGGATACTTGATCAAAAGCTGATCGCTGTTTTCTACGAGACATAACTGATCGTTTTTTGAAAAAAACCACAAGAAAAACACAATTGCCGAACTTGAAATCGTTGAATTCTCTAAGCCTTAAATAGCGCTTTGAGGTGGCGCCGCAGGCGTGCATGATGTGTGTCTGCGCTGAAATTCTAATCATTTGCATATCTCACCTCCGCTAATGCATGTTGTAAATTTCATGTTATTTGCGTGCTTCCTTCAGGGTGTTGCATTTACGGTGGCCAGCACAGTGCATGTATATTCGATGTAATCTGTATATCCCGGTTGCTTCTTAAAAGTTTGGCTGTGATTAAATTCAATTTGATAGACCAAAGATTTCTCAGGAGGATTAGAGGAAGGATAGACTTGTCACAACCTAGTCTTTTATATCTAATATTTTAGGTGTCAAATTCTACGAAAAATAGCAATCATTTTCTAAATTTTAGAAAATTATAAAAGGTGAAAATTAAAACTTCATTTAGTTACAATACGGATTACACTATCGACCGATTTTATTACGGTGCAGATTGCCTATATTATAGAGACCAAACAAAAAGTGTTAATTGTTACTTTATACATAGAATTATTTAACCTAAATATCGATTTTGTACATTGAAATTATTCTTAATTTTTTCCCCATCGATGCACCATTTATTAGGAATGATTGATAGGTAAGGTCTTCAATAGCATGAAATAAGTTTCCGATAATGTAAAAGTAATAACAGAGGTATCAGAATGAAGGAAATTAATTACTCTTACATATTGTAAACCCATTTCTCAGCATAGTCATCACTTACAGCTACACATTTGTTCAATCGCTCAATCCATTCTCTTCATTCCGTTTCATGAAGAAAGATTCTGGTTTGTTGCGTATCATGTTTCTTCGACCAGAAAATATACAGTCGTTCTATCCATTTCTTCATTCCGTTCATGAAGAAAGATTCTGGTTTGTTGCGTATCATGTTTCTTCGACCAAAAAATATACAGTCGTTCTATCCATTTCTTCATTCCGTTCATGAAGAAAGATTCTGGTTTGTTGCGTATCATGTTTCTTCGACCAGAAAATATACAGGAAAGCGAACGATATCTTACATGCAGTATCATAGCATGGGCTGGCATCACGATCAGCAGCTACACACCCCTACATGAGCTTTAAGTTAAGAATATGACTGGCAATGATATATTCAAGGAGTTTTCGTGTCTCATGACTACTTTTCTATTGTGCTTTATACAATCATTCTTAACGTTTAACCCCTTCCTTCTCGCTCCTGTCAAAATCATGGGATGAAATTTCCCCCTCTATTTCTCGTGCCTGTGATATTTCCGGGCTGGAATATTCAAAATAACGCGCTAAAAAGATTAAAGCTATCTATTTCTTATGCCCGGAATCATGCTTATTTCTCATCAGATGGCAGTGTCAGATTATTAGTAACGTGTTTAGAGATAGTAATTTTATTTTAAACTAGATGTTAGGACAATCAAACATACATATTCGCAATGTGTTTTTCTAATCTTAGCTCAGTTACTTAATTCCGCTCTTGAATACACGTGGGTTGTACTCATATATATATATATATAGTAAACATAATTGAGTTAGTCAGGAAGTGAATCGAATTTAACTTTAAATATAAATGGATCTGAGATTGATTCTGAAATAACTGATTGTTTTGAAAGTTCGATTAGTGAATCTGAGAGCAGTGATGATGGATCTGTTCTGTTACCTGCAATGTTCGACTTTACATCTCGTGCTTTGAAATTTATCACACAAGAAAATATCATTAATCTGTTTTTACATTACGCATAGGTGTAATAAAATTCTCCTTTAATGTGTTAAACCATATGTTTTTTTAATTTTGTCCCTTTGCTGGAAAACCAACATTCAGTCATAATAACTGTAATAGTTGGCTTTTCTTATAAATTTTTATTTTTACTTTTTTTTTTTTTTTTGCATTTCGAGCTAAAAGTTACCCAAAATTTAAAAATAAATACATATAATGAAAATATACACTCAAGAGCCAAAACATTATGACCACCTGTCGATAACGAGTTGGCCCACCTTTGGCGCACAACACAGCTTCAACCCGCCTTGGCATGGATGCCACAAGTCCTTGGTAGATGGCCGCAGATAGATTATACCAGATGCTTAAGCAACGGTCATGCAAATCCGAGATATTGCAAATCGGAGGTCTTTGAACACTGAGCTGCCATCCCATGACATCCCAAATGTGTTCTATCGGATTGAGATCCGGTGAGTTAGGCAGCCAGGACATTAACTGGAATCCAGCATCATGTTCCTGGAACCACTCCAACGCAATTTTAGCCTTGTGACACGGGGCGTTGTCCTGTTGGAACATTCCATTTCCAGCTGGAAAAACAGAGGCCATGTAGGGATGCAACTGGTCCGCAATGATGTTCAGATACCCTGTAGCATTCATGGTCTGCTCTACCACAACCACGGGTCCCAAAGATGACCAAGAGAACGTCCCCCAAAGCATAATACCGCCACCACCGGCCTGTGTATGACCTACTGTACATTGAGGGAGCAACTTTTCGCCTGGAAGATGGCGTATCCTGACACGGCCATCGGCGTGATGAATGACAAACCGTGAATCATCTGACCAGGCAATTCTCTCCCACTGATCCATGGACCAGTCGCGATGTTCCCAGGCCCTGCGCAGGTGCAGTTGGCGATGACGCTTGGTCATCAAAGGCACACGAGTGGGATGTTTGCTGCGTAGCCCCATATCCAACAGTGTCCGCTGAACAGTGTGCTCCGATACTATTCTACTTGGACCTGCATTGTATTGGGCTGTCAGCTGAGCCACTGTCTGACTCCGGATTTGCTTCACCATGCGAGACAGTCTCCAACGACCTTTTTCTTTGATAGCGTGTGGACGTCCAACACCATGTCGACTACTGCTGGTTTCACCGTCATTCATCCACTTTGCATAAATGCTAACAACTATAGATCGCGAACAACCCACGAGTCGTGCAGTTTTGGAAATACTTGTTCCGAGCCTTCGAGCCATTACAATCTGCTCTCTATCAAAGTCGCTTAGATCCGCAGCCTTTCTCATCACACATAGAAGTAAGTGAAAGAATGATTCTTCAGACTCTCCAGTAGCAGTTAAATACCACTTCCACCTGATTACGTGCCTTTCACGTCATCCAAGCGAGTTCATTGCAAAATGTAGGAGTGGTCATAATGTTTTGGCTCTTGAGTATACGTAGTTTTATTCAATTTTCTAGAATAAGAAAATAGACACTGTTAGAACCATTTTCTTGAAAATTATACGACCGTTAAGAAATTTATGCGAACACTCTTTTTGCAAGTTAAAAATACATCATTTATTTTTAAAAATTCAAGAAAAAATTCTATATTTCATGAAAAAATGCTTATTTTATTAAATTTATTGTTGCTCTTTGATTACAGATTTGAGGCCGCGGTAGCCTAGTGCTCAACACACTTAGCTCATGCACAGCGTTTAGCAGTGGACTCATGAGGTCCAATCCTTATTGTGCTAACGATGTCGCATAGCGTGGCTAATGCATATTAAATCTGTGTGAACTCAATGTCCTCACGTACGAATTGAGCGGAAGTTAGTACAATTAGGTGTCAACTTAGGCATTTTTCTCATCACTTTGTGACGGATCTATATGCGGCTCTACTAACCCCTTGGGGACTCTTCTGGGGAAACAACATTATCAACCAACTTTCACCGAGTGAAGAAAGAGTGATTATGCAAATTAAGTATATTATATAAATTCTGTATTCGCGAGTTTTAAGAGTAGTTGGCGAGTTAGTTGGTTAGTTGGAGAGTGAAGGATTGTGAAATGATTGAGGGCATTTGGAGTTTATCAATTGAAGATTACTGAGAGTGGATCAATCGACAGTGATTAAATCCGGATAAGGATCGCCTTCAAGGATTCAAGTGTAGGACTTGACTTCATAAAAGTACAGGTATCGTAATCCTTATTTAAATAGAAGTTTAGCTTACTAGTGCATGACGTAGTTGATATTGAGCTTGTTTAAGTTATCGTGGAATCAATTGAAGGTCCGTATTATTATCCTCAGTATATTGAGTCTCACCTCCGCTCTCTGCTATCTGATCTGTTATCTTAATTAGATTATTATTGTGTCTGCTTGATATTTTGGTGACAATAAAATAATTTGTGTGAATCATGTCTACTGATTATTCAGTTTCTCCCACACACCTAGCCGGGTTCGAGGGTAGACAAGGGGTTTCAGAGGGAAGCGGGAGCCGACAGGCATTGTAACTTGACCTTGATTTAGAATTATGAAGCACATCCAATATCCTTAGAATTACTTCCAAATTAAAAACTATTGATTAAATTTTGTTAGTGGGAACTGAGTAATTTAGTTTCTATTACATAATTATAGTTTAAAAAACTAAAAAACATGCTTTTATGGTAAATCAAACTAAAAAGTAAAAAAAAAAACATTCTTATTATAAGAATAAAATGATAAACGAGAAAATTAATCTCATTGGGGTAAAAGCGTGAGGTGCACTTTATCAAGTATCATAATTTCTTACCAGTTCTATTCTGAAATGCTGAGTTACAGTAAAAATTTTGTACAAAGCACACCCCACGTTTTTACCCCAATGGCATCAATTTTCTCATTTATCTTTTTATTCTTATATTAAGAATTATTTTTTTACTTTTTAGTTCAATTTTTCATAAAAGCATGTTTTTTTAGTTTTTTATAAACTATAATTTATTTTTCATTTTTTTTTTAATTCGATCTACAATAAAAGCGTTTATTTGTAGTTTTTTAAACTATCATTTACTCATTGATGATTTAATCTTAAATGCGTCAATTTTTAAAATCTGGAATACCCATTGGGATCCTAACAGCACATCTCACTTCGAACCTCAATAAAAGGAACTTCCAAAAATGAAATTGTAATTTCATTAATCTCATTAACATGTTTAAATTGTAGTAAAGTGTTTTTTTTTAATTTTAGAAAAATTTATTTGACCCGCCAAAATTTGACCGAAAAAAATTGCCCATCCCTGAGTTAGAGCAATTTTTTTTTCACATACAGTCTTTTTTTTATTTCCATTTTCAGAAAAACTATACTATTGTTTATATTATGGTAAGAAATAGCTGATGCACGTTTTCGCTTTTAGGGTTGTAACTTAACCTTTGAGTCGGTAAATCTGGAAATGGGATCTGGA
Source organism: Trichonephila clavata (assembly GCA_019973975.1). Classification (NCBI taxonomy): domain Eukaryota; kingdom Metazoa; phylum Arthropoda; class Arachnida; order Araneae; family Nephilidae; genus Trichonephila; species Trichonephila clavata. The sequence goes on along the minus strand of BMAO01027773.1, from coordinate 34,166 downwards.
ATTAATCGCCAAATCTGAAAATGGTATATGGAATTAGTCGCCAAATCTGGAAATCGTTGTTTTTGATGATCCTGATCATGACAATGGAAGAAAATTATTAAATTATTGTATTGTCCTCGCTCCTGGACAAGTGTGCAAAATTTCGAATTAAACTGACCTTTTAAAATAGGTAAAAATCAAGTTCAAAGATTCCGTTACATACAAGTGAAGCTTATAAAACCTTGTAAAAAGGTCTATATGATTATACATACTTAAAAAAAGTTACAATGTATCCTTAACTGACTTCTAAAGATATAATGACCTCTTCACTTAACATATTTTTTATTCGATAATTTTTCCCATTCTGTTTATTCTCATTCTCTGTTGAAGCTTATTTAATTGTTGTTGACAGAATCTAAAATTAAAGTAATTTGCATATTCTTCTATGGATTCCTTTGCACAGTATGCTTAGAAAGAAACTTCGAGTTATACATTTTTCAGCTTTTTTTTTTGTATCAAAAGAAAACTCACGAAACCATTTGTTTTAATTAATTTAATTTTCATTACAGTATTTTTTTCTGGTTTTAGAGTTAAGAAAATATTATTAAAAAACTGTATTAAGCTTATTATTAGCTTAACTTTATTTAAACTTTAATTTAAAAATTACTTTTATATTTCTCTTCAAAAACAAATATCGTTTGATGGTTCGAAAGAAAGTTTGAATTAATTCAGTTAAATCATTAACATATATTTTACTATAGAAATCGTTAGCTAAAATAAAACATATATATCCATCCAAATTGAATTATAAATTTGCAAACAATAAGTATTTTTTCTTACAACGTAAAACTTGTTAGTGCATATATATAAAATAAAAAAAGAAAACTTCAAAAAAACAAAACTATTATAGAATTAAATTATTAGTTGAGAATCATTTGTACAAAGGAAAAAGAAAGAGAAATCATAGTTATTTTTTTAATGAAAAAAGTACATAAAAGTAGCTAGTTTAAATAGAAATGGTATAACTTGGTTCTTATCTAAGCCAGCGATACTCAACCTACGGAACACCGAGCACTTTTAATGCTCATGGCTGCGGACATGGTCTATTGCTCTTAGAAATTCACTTATTTATGAACAGGGTATTAAAAATTTAGTTGGAAATTCTTTGTCAAGAAATCCTTTTTGCTTTTGCTATCGATGTCGTACGGGTACGAATTAATATTCTTTTTCTATTTGTAATGGTTATGGTTAGTGATAACAGACAGCAGTAGAGTAGCAACAATTTTATGGGTGGAACTAATTTTTAACTATCCTTCATATCTTGCAAACGAAGAATGTTCGAAGAAAATATATCGTTTCACGACTATTGGGAAGTTGACTAATTTGTAGTGAAAAACAAACGTGGATCAGTAATTGTTTAATTTGTCACGAAGGTGCTGTATTTATAAACTACCAATAAACAGGAATCTTTCAATGACACGTTTTCTTGAAGATCTCTTTCAAGAATTGATAAATAGGCTTTCTTGAATAATCATAGCAACAGCAAGTGTTTCGTCAGTGGTAATGACCCAGCGATAACAAGGACATCCCATGAAGTTTGTTATATTATTGGTAATCATACGAAACCGTTTACTGATGCAGAAATTGTGAAGGAGTGTTTCTTAAATGTGTGTGCTTCTAATATAATGTTAGTGAGAAAAACAAAACAAAAAAAAAGAAATATAATAATTAATGGAAAAAAACAGGAGTTATAATACTTTGATCCATTTTCCACATTATAAATTTCCAATGTTATATCTTGGTCTTAAGCATTTCTTCCCCCTCCCCTTTTTATCCTCATGTGTCGGCCCGTGGGAAATAACTAACATATGTATCCTGCCCAGCAGAAAAAAAGATTGAGTACCCCTGATCTATATAAGCTATTCTAGGAAATTTATTAATTTATAAAATCAGTGCATACAGTATTCTTCGAATATTTTGTCAAAACTCCTGGTCTGTTGATTTTTTAAAATTCTGGAATAGTAACAGATAATGGCTGATTTAATTCCGTATTTATAAATTGAAGAAATATCTGACTATCTGCTTAGCCAAAGAAGCAAAGGCTAAGAAAATAGCCAGAAGTGTCCCAAATACCCATAGCGATATTCTCTTAAAACAATGTCAAATAGGGAGAAGAGATGTGCTGAATTTTAACCACTATATGTTATCCTGGTGATATCCTTTACTTTTAGCAAAACACTTTTTTGATCCGCTTTCTCTATAAATTTACAAACATTTTCTTATCATTTATTACTGCCCAATTTCTCGAAGCCGATTCGCTTAATAATTTTAAACAGTGATTAAATGTTGATATAACGGAATAGGAAATTAACTTTTTAATCTCCACATCAATGAACAGCATGAGTAGTGAAAGCCACATGAGAATGTGAATTCAAAATAAAAATGATCAACTGATATCATTTTAAATAGCATCTTTTGTTTTATTTTTGATATCCAAGCAAATAAGAGGTTTTAAACATATTTCTTTTACTTAAAGAAGAACCGTAGTTTTATATTTTTATACTTGTACATAATTCAGTCAGTGTATTTTTCCTTTCAAAAAATATTCTTCGTTCTCTTCTCGTTCAATTTTACATATTAATTCTACCTAGGAGTGTCATCCAAGTCATTTTTCATTCACGCATGATGTTAATCCTATATATCATGTGTTACTCATCCTTTGCATCATCCATTCCATTTTCGTTACATTACATGTTTAATGCGATACCACAAGAATACATAAATTATACATTATATAAAGTAATACTTCAGAAATGCATAAAAAAAATATTCTCGGGATGCTTAAATACAATTTTACTACAATTATTCGTTTTTATTCTGATCAGAATTGACAACTTATATCTGTTAGATAACTATTTTTTTAATTTTTTTACTCATTATAAATAAACTTTCAGTAATTTGAAACAAAACAAATGTTTGTTGTTATTCAAAAAAAGTAATCTGTTGTTACAATGAAATGTTTTTGGTTGACTGTTTCTTCTAAAATGTATAAGGTTGCTATTCACAGCCAATGAACATAATAATTTTAAGCCAGAGTCAAATAACGAAGTCGATTACATGAGCTGTATAGCCCCCCCCCTCTTATATATATATATAGAGAGAGAGAGAGAGAGATTTGTATATAAGCTGTCCTAAGTCAGCAAGGTTGATAATACTGTAGCATCCATTCTTTTATATTTTTATATTTATCTCTGTTATTTCAATTTTTCATATCTCCATTTAAATTCTGTTGTCTGGTTATCTTGCAATTACAATTTTTTTTCAGTTTTAATCATGTCAATTCATCTCTCTCTTGCATAGAAATTTTGATTATATATATATATATATATTCAAGCTTCACCAAACAAATCCTCTAACAAGGTTAAGAAAGAAATATGGCAAAATTTATTACACTTGAACTTACGAATTGCTTAAAATTTTATTCCACGAGATTTGTCAAAAAAGGTATTTGAATTCTAAAAATTTAAATGTTAAATGAATTTATCTTTTGTTTGCCTTGGTTGCCTTTTGTTACTGATTTTCTTTTGAATTTGATCTCAGTTTGTTTTACTTCCCAGAAATATACTAAGAAACAGGCATCTGTTAATTTCGCAACTGTGCTGCCATCTATTATTCAATGCCAAAACTATTTTCTGTACGCTCACATCTTATCTGTAATGCAATATTCCGTATTATGCAAAATGAAAAAAAAAATTCGAATTTACCATAGAACTACGATGATATTAAAAGGAAAAAGAATACAAATAGAATCATATGACACTTATTTTTTTTTAAACATTACTTTCAGAAATTTTAAGAGCAGGAAACCTGTTTATGTTTTTATGATTTATTCGCTGAAAATAGTGATTTGAAATAATTACCGTAAATTCCGGCGAAAACGCGCACCGCGGTATAACATGCATCTATACTTTCAAGCCACAATTTTTTGTTTTTAGGTTTATTCACCATATAATTCACCCCCCCCCCTTTTCACGAAGAAACCTGAAACGGACGTGAGCAATGCTCTTACGTTTTGAAGTAATTTATTCGAAGTAATATTCTAAGATTTAGAAGACAATAGTATATATTTTAGAGCTAAAACTCCTTAAATTCATAAGGATTGCCAATTCTTGAAAATGAACAGTATTCCAATGCATGTAGAGGTGTAATATTTTTTTCTATGTTCATATTTTTAAAGCTCTCATTTTTATACCCGCCGTATAACGCGCACTCTTAAATTTCTATCTTACTTTTTGTATTAAAAGTGCGCATTATACACCGAATTATAAGGTAGTTAAATCAATAAATTCATCAAAATGCATATTATTTTCTTTTCACAAAGATGTATTTCAATATCACACAAAATGAGAAACAAATATTTATTGCAAACCATCAATAAGAAACAAAAGAGAACATAATGGAATAAACTTTTTTAAACAACGTCAAATTTCAGCTAATTTTCATTTACTTCATAGACTAAATTTTTAAAAATACAAAAGAAGTTTTCAGTGATTTTTATGTAATTTGGTATGATGATTGCAAGATTTTTTGTGAACTCGAAACCAAAATTTTTGCTAAAATCCTGTTTGAAAAGAAATTCTCTCAAACAATTTAACATCTGGAAACATCTATCATCAGTCTAGTAGCTGGCAACAGTCATTTTTATTCAGTTAAATCTATGTAAATAATGATTCTTGATGAGGCAAATTGATTTTTCAGCAAATTGATGAAAACCACTGTCGCCAGATCTCACGAATTGTCTTTGGTTATGTGGAAAATAGTATGTTCCTTTGATGTTTAAATTGTTTACATCCAATTATAATACTGTTTCTAGAAAAATTCACCAACAAACAATTTTAATTTATTTTTGTTAAGGTAATTTACTTAAAATAAAAGATTGACCAAGACGAACAAATATTATGCCTGAGTACATGAAAGTTTGAAACAAATTTCAAACTCAGCTAAAAGCAAAGCAAAACAAAGTTTCTGCTTAAATATATTCTCTTTTTCCTTTGAAACTCCTTTAACTTTTTATGTTCAGTCTCAGGTCTAACTCTCGTTAATATCTGACAGTATAAGGGGAACTTATTTTGTCCAATCTGCCTTGATATTTGTATGCACTCCATATTTTTAATGTTGAACCTTTCACCCTGTTCTTAGCTGTGTGTCTTATCCCAACTTTTTAGAGAAAAAGTTCTCATATGAGTGTAGGAAATGTATTTTTAACCCAACCAATCCAATCTTCTTTTTCTTTTGTTGTCAAGGTGGTCTACAATTTTTTTATCCTTCGTTACCTTGCTGGACCAACAAAGATTCCCTCTTTCTCAAATTGACTTCGGATAAACCTGGAAACTTTTTGCTCAAGTTTTGAAACAATCACCATCATTTGGAATAGCCTTGTCAAACTGCTTCATACGCCTAATATTAAAAGCAGAAGGGGTCTCAACTAAGCTGATCCGAATCACATTCTCGGTGCCTGGATTGCGATTTTGTCTTTTTGTTCATCCTGTTTTAACAGAAAGTTGAGTCTTATCACGGCTGCCATGCTCACTAATGAAACATCGGAACTTTGTATATCCACCTTGTTGACCAAGACGCATGCAGATAACTTTTAAATCACCGAAAATGATGCAACCGAAGTCGGTATACACTCAAGAGCCCACTTTTGGCGCGCAACAAAGCTTTAACCCGCCTTGGCATGGATGCCACAAGTCCTTGGTAGATGGCCGGAGACAGATTGTACCAGATGTTTAAGCAACAGTCACGCAAATCCGAGATATTGCGAATTGGTGGTCTTTGAACTCTGAGCTGCCTTCTCATGATAACCCGAATGTGTTCTATCGGATTGAGATCCGGTGAGTTAGGCGGCCAGGACATTAACAGGAATTCAGAATCATGCTCCTGGAACAACACCAACACAATTTTAGCCTTATGACACGGGGCGTTGTCCTGTTGGAACATTTCATTTCCATCTGGAAAAACTGAGGCCATGTAAGGATGCAACTGGTCCGCAATGATGTTCAGATACCCTGTAGCATTCATGGTCTGCTCTACCACAACCACGGGTCCCAGAGACGACCAAGACAACGTCCCCCAAAGCATAATACCACCTCCACCTGCCAGTGTATGACCTACTGTACATTGAGGGAGCAACTGTTCGCCCGGGAGACGGCGTATTCTGACATGGCCATCGGCGTGATGAATGACAAACCGTGATTCATTTGACCAGGCAACTCTCTCCCACTGATCCATGGACTAGTCGCGATGTTGCCTGGCCCAGCGCAGGCGCAGTTGGCGATGACGCTTGGAGAGCAAAGGCACACGAGTGGGACGTTTTCTGCGTAGCCCAATATCCAACAGTGTCCGCTGAACAGTGTGCTCCGATACTATTCTACTTGGCCCTGCATTGTCTTGGGCTGTCAGCTGAGCCACTGTCTGACTCCGGTTTTGCTTCACCATGCGTGACAGTCTCCGACGACCTTTTTCTTTAATAGAGTGTGGACGTCCAACAGCATGTCGTCTATTGCTGGTTTCACCATCATTCATCCACTTTGCATAAGTACTAACAACTGTAGATCGCGAACAATCCACGAGTCGTGCAGTTTCGGAAATACTTGTTCCGAGCCTTCGAGCCATTACAATCTGCCCTCTATCAAAGTCGCTTAGATCCGCAGCCTTTCTCATCACACACAGAAGTAAGTGAAAGAATGATTCTTCAGACTCTCCAGCAGCAGTTAAATACCACTTACACCTGATCACGTGCGTTCCACGTCATCCAGGCGAGTTCATAGCAAAATGTAGGGGTGGTCATAATGTTTTGGCTCTTGAATGTATTTTATTTTGTTCAGGTCTAAATTCAGGCTTTTATAGTGTTCCTTTAAATGCACCGAATATATAATTGGTAAAGATATATATACTGGCTTCCGTGATGAAGAAAGACAGCCTTAAAGCTCTTATATAATTATGAGGGGCGGGACCTACTCTCGGTCCCAGCTAGAGGTGTGGGAGGAAGTGAAGGAAGACTCACCATAATAACTTTCAAATGTTTATTCAACACACAAATTATCAACAGACACAATTTTAATATTCAAACAAGAGATGTTCCTACTAAGAGCAATTAGGAAATAAACCACAAAAGACGCGAATTATGAGAAGACTTCTGTTTTATTGATCCTCCTTATATGCGTTGAATCCACTACTATAAATATTTGATTTACAATTTAGCTATGGTGACTAATCGTCACTTTAATATCTTCAACTATTTAATGCCTGAAACGCACTATCAAATTTACTAATACCTAATCGGTAGCTATCTCTCCTCGTTGTCAGATCTTTATATTTCAATCTCCGTGAACTCGTCAATCATCTGACTAGCTAGAAACATACTATATATAGCCAACTAATTGAATATCCGGTTTCTTTTCCAAAAGGTGGTTGTGATTGATTTCAATTGATAGCAAAGATTACCCAAGGATTTTGAAGATCGTCACATAATTTTCTATTAACCTCATTCTATTTTATTTATGAATTTAATTTTTCTATCATTTGGACATCTGAACATAGATGATCAGTCGCAACGCATAGCACGCTGCATGTAATTTCAGTGCATCTGTATTACTTACATTATATAATTTTGAGTTTATAATTGTTAAATTAAGACTTATTTGACAAACATTACAAATTATAGACATTTACGGAATAAGAAAATATTGAAAGTAACTTTAAAATAATTTTACATCTATTTTGTAAATTATTGTTCATTGTTGGAGAATTTATTTTTGAAAAAGAAAATTACATGTATTCTGCTTTTACTATTGTTTTATAATCTATAAAAATCTTTTCGTGGAATATTCGAGTTCAAAGAAATTTTAACACGAATGCTTAGAATGTGTCAATTGAAATCAAATTTTTTTTTTTGTATATAGTGAGCGGACAGCATTAGGTTCGCATTAAACTTTATTTATGTTTTTATATAACTACAATGAAATGAAATACTTTTATTTCATGCTGTTTCTTTCTTATTTTGGTAAATATGTTTTAAAATATATACCTGTACAATTTTAAATTTTTTTATTTTTGATGAAGATTTTTATTTTTGTTATACTTTATGCTACTTATTTTTATGTTAAGAAATACCTTTAAATGGTACAAAAATAATATATAATAAAACTGTAAATCTATATTATTGACCTCTATTCTCTTACTTTTCACGCATTATCGTGGGAATCACATTGTTTCAAAAATGTCCTGCTGTTTGTCATGCTGAATCATATTGATAGACTAGTTTCACACTCCACAGCTAAAAGGTTGCCAACCCCTGGACTAGATTCTCGTTTTCTTCAGAGTATTTTACAAATTCTTTTTCTCTAATCCTACTTGTATATCAATAAAAGAGGTTGCTTTAGTCACTAAGTTTTTTCTTTCAATCTGGAGCCCGACAATTCAGCTGTCTTTTCCAAAGGCACAGATTTCTAGTCAGAGTCTTAAGTTCAACCTGAAGAAGGCTGAGGTGAATTGGCTCTAAAAGGCTCATATTCGGTATCAGTGAACTTTGTAACTTGTATCAAAACTATTAGTAGAAAGATAATGTGACGGGAAGATGTCAAAAAGTGGAATTCTATATGTTTTGCCACGGTCGATGACAAGTCAGCCACAGGGGGAAGAAATTCAGCACCAAAAATATTTTTGGTAAATACCCATAAAAATTCAAGTAGAATGGAATTTTTGAAAGGAACCTGACATGGAAGAAATTTTTCAATATTACTTTTGAAATAAGCACCAAAAAATACATAAAGTTGAACAATTACTTCTCTTGTATTTTTCTATCGCAGGCCTATGTTATCAAATGCAGACAATTTTTTTTTTTACGTGTAAACTAATAACTTTTACTATGAATCGTGAAGACCCACATTGAATTCAAATTTTTAATAAACCGGTAATAATCTCACTGTATGGAAATATCTATATGAGAATGTAGAATGTATTAAGTAAAAATAATGAAGTGTTTTTGCAGAGTTTTAAATTTGTTTTTTATGCTCAAGCGCTTGTGTTTTGACATTTTCGAGCTACAATAAACGAAGTTACCAGTTCGACTGATTAATACTACAAATGAACGGAAACTATTTCAAGGACACGAGACTCCATGAGGTGAAAAGAATAAAAATGTTTCAGTGAATTGGACAATTTAAAGGACATCCTGGATAAAATGCAGAATTCTCATTGCTTCGACGAGTTGGCACTAATAAACCAGTACAAGATTATGACCACTATAAACGTGCTAAGTGAGACAACTCGAATGTCCAGAAATGCATCAAAAATTGGGAGAAAAAAATTGAATCACTAAAGAAAAAAGTTCGTTATATAGAAAATCCATTTCGCTATTGGGAGGTTATTTTGCGAAAAAAAATGTGAAATGTTCATGGTTCCTGAAAAAGGTTTACTATATAGAAAAATTATCATATAGAGGTTCGACTGTATTCAACTTATCCTTCATGTATAGATGGTGATATGTAAAACAGATAAAGAGATATAAAGTGTTCCAGTGAATTGGACAATGGGTTTTAAAGGTTGCACATCCTGGATAAAATGTTCAGAATTCTCATTGCTCTCGACGAGTTAGGCACCTAATAAAACCAGTACAAGATTTATGACCACTATAAACGTGCTAGAAGTGAGAACAACTCGAAATGTCCAGAAATGCATCAAAAATTGGGAGAAAAAAATTGAATCACTAAAGAAAAAAGTTCGTTATATAGAAAATCCATTTCGCTATTGGGAGGTTATTTTGCGAAAAAAAATGTGAAATGTTCATGGTTCCTGAAAAAGGTTTACTATATAGAAAAATTATCAATATAGAGGTTCGACTGTATTCAACTTATCCTTTCATGTATAGATGGATATTAAAACAATTTGATTGGGTTCGAAATCCATTTGTGTTAACGGATACATCTGTACATAAATTAATTTTGAATGAAGAGAGAAAATTAATAATTTTACTCTGTAATAATCTAGATTTAATTTCAAAACATTTTCGGAAAAGTTAATTAATTCATTTTGGACTAAAATTAGCCTGATTATCTCATAATAGCAAAAAAAAAGCTTAAAAATATTGTTACATTTTTCAACATCTTTTCACGTGAATTCGGATTTTCAGCCTTTACTAATATAAAACGGGAAAAAAGATCGAGACTTTTAAATGTAGATGATGAAATGAGAGTAGCATTATCAATTTTGCGACCAAATGTAAACGAAATTATCAAAAATCATCAAGCTCAAATTTCGCCTTAAATGTATTATTATTATTATTAATTTGTAATTAATTACTCAATAAATATTTTGTTGCCTTTGTCGTCGTACATATCATTTTATTTAATACTGAAAATTTTATCTTAAAACTATTTTACATACTGTAGAACAGATAAGTAAAATTCTTTAAACTTATTTTATTGTTAGAAAGCCACCAAATTTTGAAATTGTTAAGAAAGTACCGCAACAAAAAAAAAGTTCAGAATCACTGACATATAACACTATAATGCAACACGTGCGCTATTGGCCGAATGCGCAAAGAAACCGAGAGCAACAGAAAAGGGCTTAGAAGCAGTGTTTCTCAAACTTCCAATATTTGCTACCAAATATGCAATCATTATTTTCATCGCGCCCCCTTCATATAATAACAATGTAGTGAATTTAATAATAATATACTTTGATGCTAAGGCTACAATATGACTTAAGTTCCTTAAGGGCGTATATAAACGTCTCGCTCAGCCAAAGCGTTTTTACCCTTGGACGTATACATACGTCTTTCCGAAGTACGATCTTTTCTGGGCAGTGCTATCCAAAAAATTATTCCAAAGGCGATGAAATACAATAAAAGGGACTTGACAGCGTTTGGGAAGGATTTGAGTATTTCATAGGATTTGCTAATTTATTCTTTTTTCCCTCACCCCAATACATCATATATGCACGCCTACTAGGAAAACGGTGGCGTTGGGGAGCGAATTGCGTAACTTTTAATCGGCAGTCAAGGGATTAATTATAAACCGTAAAATTATCGAGATAAGTGTTAATTTTTGTATATAATTTTGTATATGACAAGATCATGGGGTCACTTATAATTATTAAACTTGTTCTTAACTTAGTATTGCTAAATTAATTATAAAATACATTGTGCAGTACTGATACATTTATAAGTGCATTGTATGAGTGTAAATGTCCTTTATTTTTTATTTTCAGAATGTATTTTGTTTGTTTAGTTCAGAAAATTAGTAATTTTCTTAAATAATCTTTAGTTTTCGACTTTTCAATATGCTTACGCCCCTCTGCTAGAATTATCACATCCCCCAAGAGGGGCGCGCCCCTCAGTTTGAGAAGCGCTGGTTTAAAGCTATAAACCAATCCCCCGGGGAACAAGCACCCCGAGTTGAGTCTTTATTAGCAGCAGTACATAGTAAATTTACGTAAATATATGTAATTACATGATACAATTATACAAAGCTAAAAATAATAAAAAGAAAAACACAAAGGGCAAAAGAAAAAGAAATAAATTAAAAATAAATAAAAAAACTTTTTTTAAAACAAGCTTTTATTTAAACGCGCTAAAAAGAATAAAATAAACTTTTTCCTTAAAACTTTTTTTACTATCAACTTACAACGTCAATACACAATTTATATGATATAAAAGCTTGTCGCGAGATTTACCTCTGCAGATAAACAAGTACATTAAATAACTTGATCAGATTGATTTTAATTTGTAAAAATTTCAAACTAAGTAAATAAGAGTACTTTAATCTCGCGACGAGCTTTTATAGCATATTGTCACGTATAAAGAAACGTAGATACGTATTGATTTTATCCCAAGTATTTATTGATGAAGCATTCTAGGTTACAAAACCAAGAACTGACCATCTTGTCGAGCTCTTGGCTCTTTTATAGCATAATGGAATATTCTGGAACGCCGTTCCAGTAAAGTAAATAAACATCTAGAAGGTTCTAGAAATTACAGTAATAATTAAAGAAATTAAATAATAATTCATTGTCCTGGGATTCGAACCGGGAGCTTTTCAGGTATCTGCCGAACGCTCTAGCCGATTGCACCACCGAGTCGCTCACTTAGATAGGTTTTAAGCGTCAATATAAATTGTGTAATGACGTTATAAGTTGATAGTAAAAGAAGTTTTAAGGAAAAAGTTTATTTTATTCTTTTTAGCTTGTTTTTAAAAAAGTTTTTTTTACTTTTAATTTATTTTTTACTTTTTATTTCTCACTGGACAGGTTTCTCAGTCTGTTCTTCTCATTCAACGCATCATTGTTGCTAGGTGTTTGCAAGTTATTTTCGAACAGTCTAGCTAAATGGATTCTCGCCAAAAGGGTACTAGACGAAAAACACAATTTTTTTCTTAAATCCGTAATTTTTAAGCAATTTTTTCAATCTTCGCACAGATCTTGGGTAATATTGTTCTACACAGGAAAAAAAAGTTTTATGAGATTATCTTCATAAATGACAAAGTTATTAAATTCTTAGTTAAAATTTTGAATATTTTTTGAAAAATCGTAAAAAAAAGTTTTGGGCATTTTATTTTTTAAATGACTGATTCTAAAAGAGCAAAACATGAGCTGTTTTAGTACGGAATGTCTATATTATTTAAACAACAAAAATTCACGCGCAACGATTCAGACATTATTTTCATAAAAACGCATCGATTTGACTCATTTAAAAAAAATCGTAAAAAATACAAATATTATTACTTTGTAAAAAACATTATACCGTATCGGGACGAAATAAAAAATCTTTCAGATTCTGTTATTATTTTTTGTCTGAGTTTCATAGATTAAAGTTAGATAAATTTTTTAAAGAATTTCTACAATACTCCATCTCAGTTTAACTTGGCAGCGTTGAAAAAGGTATACAATGTACCAATCTACTTGAAAAATAGCTCTACTTTTTTTGTTTTGAATTTAAATCCAAGAAAATAGACAGAAATTTGTAAAAAAATTACATATGTTGTAGAAATTGGATTATTTTTACGTTGTAGAAATGTAATTATTTTTTAGACAAAGTTAATTAATACAGTCAATAGCGCAACGTTATGAAATTCCAGTTTGGCTGAAAACCAATTTTCGACGCAAACTTTTGTCATTGTTGTAACAATAACATTATTACAACAATGCAGACATATCGAAGTTGACGCCCAAAACTAGTTTTTTAACGCTTTTATTTAATATATTTTTAATTAATTGCAACATCGGAATATAAATGGTCAAAACATGCATTGCCATCCAAACTAAACGTGTATACAAAATTTCAGCTCAATGGGTTGAAGATATCAGCTTCAAAATTGAGTTGCAAGATTCCACCCGAACAAATTACATACATACATACATTGTAAGTTTAATAAAAGTTTGTAAAAAGAAAAAATACATTAGCAACAGACCTCGTAATTTTGAACCTTGGTCAAGTAACGATTACAACACTACAACTGGAATCCCTATCTGAATTACCACACCACGCCAACGGGAAGACTTTAAGCCTCGTTAAATTTAACATGCATCGATCCTTCTACACAGCGAGTCTTCAGTAGCACGAGGGCTCGAACTCATGACACACTATCCTATAACTGCTAGGTTACCACGGCCACTATTGCTTCGGTAAAGGCAGTGATGTATAAAACAACCTTTTGCAAGTGTTAAAGTCTAATAAAAATGACAACTTGTGATTAAGATAAATTAGTTAAAATACTGCTGATCAAGAAAAAATTTTAATAGTTGATATTAAAATGCTTAGAGAACATTAAAATTTTTTCGGGTTAGTGGACATGGCTATCACAATTAATCCAAATGCAGCAAAAATTCGAGTTTTAGGGAGTTGTTTTTGAAAAAATATACTAGAGAATGAGATGGCTATTTAATCTATAACATCCATTTTTTTTTAAAAAAATCATAATATACAAAAAAATTGCGTACGAGTATTAATAATTTCTAGTTTTAATTCTTTGAGAAATAGGAACTAAGTAAAAAGTAGTATAAAAGGCAGACAGCGTGTACTAATGTTTCGAAAATTCATTCCGAAGGAAGAGATTCAATTTCTCTGCTTTTGGCATATTTTTGCACACAAAAAAAAGCTATATTATATTTCTTTTCATATTATGGCTGAGCCCGAGCATACCACATTTTCAGTCAGAGAAAGAGAAGAAATATTTTTTGCAACTCCAATAAATAACTTATTTTTATAAATTTACTTCTTTTTTTGTCGTATTGCACAACTGCCTTGAGTTTCAGGTTTAATAAAATTTAATCCAGACCAAGTCTAAAATAGTTTGGTGGCATTTTATTTTGTTAGTTTTTGCACAAAATGCTAAGTGTAAATAGGGAGTGCATATAATTACAAAAATATACATATCTACAAAAAAGTTTTTTTCTAATATGGTTATAACCTTGCGAAATTCCCGTCGTATTTTTTTTTAATAAAATTCTTTTTTAGCCTTACATAAGACCTTACGTATATTAACAAATATTGTATCAGTAAAAGTAGAAAAGAGTTCTTAAAGAGAGAGAGAGAAAATTCATCTCAGGATAGTCCTAAGCAAATCTCAATAAAGGAATAGTTTATTTAAGAATATTCTAATGTAATGGTCTTCAGACTGTGTTCCATGGAACCCTGGGGTTCCATGAATCACAATAAAAAATTGAAAAGAAAATTATAAATATGTATGCAAAATGGATTCTTGTTCTGTATGAAGTTAATTTAACCGTAAGTATCTGAAGCTCATCCCAGCCAATAAAATTGAAAATTTTATTTATACATAGTATGTTATTTTGTATAACTATATTTGAGCTTTTATTATAATGAAATAAAAGAATACTAAAACGTTTTTTCTTTATACGTTCTGCCGACCAAATTATGGATATTTTATTGCTTACAATCCCAGGTTCCACAAAACAATTATATACTCGTTTGTACAATGCTTTGCAAAAATAAACAGTTGTCTGATGGAAAACACACTTTATCTCATTTGTAGAAGGGGAGAATTTAAAATGAAGGAGAGGGAACAACTTATCGACATATCAACTCTGATTTGACTTTAAATCTAAATTAAAACAAAACAGCTTCACAGTTATAAATATTTTGATGTATCCAGAACGATACATTAAAGGGAAATCAATTTCTGGCACACACACACAACGTATATGGCAACAAAAACAAAGTATAAAAATAAAAATATAAATATACGTATGAAATGCGATTGCAGATTATTTCAAAAGACCTAAAATTTCTAGAGTTTGTGTAAAAAAAAATACAATCCCAATTATTAAACATAATGCAGGGCTAAATAACACTTTGAACAAATAATTACAATATTAATGAGTAAATTATATTTAATTACATATTTAAATTACATTAAATAATTTAAATATTTTAAGATATATTCTAAGAGTGTATATGTGCGTGGAGAATGGGGCTCTCTAAAAACACCTTATATTTTCAAGGGTTCCGTAAATCAAAAAAGTTAAAAGACCACTGTTCTAATGTAATGATTATTATGAGTAATATATTTAAATAACAACATAATTATCGTAAATATTAAAGTGTAGTACTTTTCTAAATTTACACTGTCTTTAGAAAGTAACTTTTTAAATTATGAAACAAAAATATATAGTACATGCATAAAAAAAAACTTTGGATTATATCTATTGAAACTAAATTCTTGTTTAAGTCAAAGTTTGCTTATCATTGAATTCCTTCTTTATAATAATTTAAGAAATTACTATATCTCCCCTAATTTGTGTTATAGAACTCTTAAGGCCGTATCACACACACATTTTTCGTGTAACTTTTTGGCCCAACTTTTCATCTAATGTGAGGGTGAAGGGTTGCCGTAAGCAAAACGACATGCTCTGACGTCAGCCGCGCTCTTTCTCCACATTGAAACATAACTCGCCGATTTTTTTGCTTCGAAAACGACCATCCAATATTATTTCTTTTATTTCGCTCGCGCTTTTTTGTTGTTGTTGTTGTTGTTGATGGACGTAAGCAGAAATGGAGCTCCATTCTGTTTAAAATATTATACGCCGCTAAAATATTGTACACCATTAAAATATTGTATGCCATATCTGATGCAAAACTACCATCGTTACAGCTATCTTGTTTATGAAGTAGGGTGCCGACGAACTCCATTGGCTGAAATTTCAAGCAACTTTTTCAGCTCTCTGGCAAAAAGTTGTTCGAAAGCCGTTGCTATAGCAACGGTGTAAAAATTGCACGAATTGGCAAAAATTGCTCCAAACGTGTACGTGTGATAAGGCCTTTGCAGAACAAATTTATAACCGTGCGGAAAGTGAAGAAAAAGAAAAATATAATACAGAAATTGTACTTTAGAACTCTTTTAAAAAAGTACTGAGCATATATTTCCTATTCCTATCATCCCACGCATTTTCTAGTTTTATTCCGTATCAAATTTATTAAATTATAATTCGCTATCTTTTTCTCCTACATTTGAAGTTTCTTTACATTAGAGTTTGGGGAAGGAAAAGGATTTCATTTAAAAGTAAATTCTATGTATCACGCTGTTCAATTAAATAAAATCAAAATTTTAATAATCTTACAAGAGATTTATAAATATATTTTAAATAATCTTATAAGAGGTTTATAAATGAATTTTTATTACTTATGCAACTTTCAACTCAACAGAATTCATTTTTTACGTTTACTGTGCATTTAATTATAATAAATTCTTGTCTGATTTTTGCGTATAATTTGTTATAGTACACGCAAAATGAATGCTTGATGTGCAAAAGTTCCAAAATTTTATTAGTCGTCTTCACTTGTTTGTCCTTCTATGCAAACTGTTTAGTGAGTACTCTGAAAATATAGTGCCTGGATCTTGTTTGGAGGGTTGATAAACAATTTTCTATATAAAGTTATGTATAAAAAGTGCTGCCCTTTCTACTATACATTGCAGATATCCTCTTGACAAATAGTATACATAGATGGTTCAGCAGAAGATGCTATTAAAAATGCTGGTGCTGGAGCGTATTCAAAGGCTTTCAATATTAGTTATCCCGTTGGAAAGTATTGTGCCAATTTTGATGGTGAGACAGAGGGAAATATCATTTGTGATCGATAAATTGGAAAGCTGTCCTGAACGTAATATTGTATTTTTTGTCGATTCTCAAGCTGTCATTTTGTCTCTAACCCAAATAAATGAAAACGCATTAGTTAATTCCTGTAGAATGAAATTAACTGAACTTGGGAAGCCTAGAAAAAGAGAGTTGACCTCCAGTGGATTCCCAACCACTGTAACATTTCTGGAAATGAGAAAGCAGATAGGCTTGGTAAAGCGGGATATCTCGTGTCCCTACCAGATTCTCCTTTGCCTCTGCATAACATCAAAAGAATCATTTACAGTAAACTACAAATTAATAGTAGTCTCCCTGTATGGTGACGCAGCTGAAGGTAAAAGGAGGAATATCCTGTTTAACAAAAGTGGTAGAGTCCCCAGTACCCCGCCTCAATCTGTTTGAGCGTACTTTCGTTTACTTACTGGGCATTATTAATTGCAAAGGCATTTACATCGCATTGAAGTAAAGGATTCTGCTTGTTGCTCTCTGTGCAACCAGGGTGAAATGGATGGTGACCTCCTCAAACACTGCCCTGTTGTTTTAAAGTTCTTTGTAGACAACTCTGAGGCAAATTTTAATTCTTTTTATGCCTCACCATGTGTTTTTATTGGACTATTCGTTGACTAATGGCAGAGATGCCGAAGACGGGCGTAGGATAAAAAAATTTGATCATTATAAAACAGTGCTAAAAAAATGCAATTATTATTAACTAAAATTAAATTGTTGTTAAAATTAATTTATTATTTTCAGGGCACAATTTACATTCTTAAAAAAAAATTTCCATTTGTCATGATGTGTTACTGGACTTTTGTAACTCAAATACGAATTATAATGCAAGCAAATAAACATCAAAATGCAATGAAAAACAATGCAAATTTCTAATCCTGTTCATCTTTAGTGAAATTCAAAGTATTGTGGTGAAGTTGTGAAATTCACATGAAATCAAATCTTTTTATATAATTAGGTATTTTCAAATAAGGTCATTTGTTCAAAAATTTCACTCTTTTTTACAAAATTCAGTTTTGTAATGCTTTGAAATTTGTCATTCATTTTCTATTTTATTTTACACACTAGAAAACAGCACTTCATAGCAGGTTTCTGTAATTCATTCCTGTGTATGAATTTTTTATTCTAGAGAATAATTCTGTATATAGTATTTGATTTGCTCATTAATTTTTATTTTACGTAATAAAAACTTTTTTACAGAGACGAATGGCTTAGAGTCCTAATTTTATCTATAATCTATACGGTAAATTCTGCTTGGTACATTTTCAACAAAACCGAATCTCCAAATTCTCAAATAGTGTAGTGTGGAAATTCGGAGAATACCAATTAGAGCACCTCAGCAAAGGTATTTTTCTTACACAAATTGCTAGCAGTTACCCTCCAGCTTGTATTATTTTTAATTGTAAGAAAATAGATGTGTATACGAAATTCTTATATTATAAACCAAAAAAAACTTAAATTTCTTCATTATAATTTTAAGTTTATACTTTGCAAAATTAAATATATAAACTTTGATTCTCCCTCCCACCTCCTATTTCATTTTTGAATCTCTCTATCTTCAAAATTCAACGATACTCCAGTTGTACTATTATTGGATTAATTAATTATACTATTCAGTGTTACTATACTTTCTTATACTATTTATATCTATCTTTATGTTTAAAAAAAGTGGCTCATTCACTCTGCGACAAACCTGAGTTCACGTTAGTAAAGGTGTAACGGAAGGAAGAGACGTTTGTAAAATTAATCACTTTTATTTATTCTGAGCTCCCTCTAATATATAGTTGTAATTATCGAATTAGGAACAAATAACTTTTACTTCAAGTTAATTTTTTAAAAAAGGCGTGTCCAGAAACTATTGTCGCGTTCCGTTTTACCGCAACCACAGTGGTAGTGTGCTGGATTAGAACCCGCGACCTATGGGTTCGTAAGCGCATAACATACCACTAGACAAAAGTGATCACTCCTGTCCGGAGGCTGTTACTCGCTTACTTAGATACCACCACAGTACTCCCCCACCAGTGAGTCGGTGGATAGGCAAACGAACGAGATATTTGTTGTTATGGTGAGCGTGGGAGTTATTACTATTGCGTCAAGTGAGTTTGGCGACTTTGCTGCGTCGAGTGAGTCCGATGACTTTGCTTGCTCTTCTTGCGAGTAGATGGCGCCACGGCACTTCAGAAGGTTTGCGTTTTTTCTTTTCAGCCAAGGTCACCAATGTGCTGGGTTTGAACATGTGACCTATGGATTCGTAAGTGCGTAACATACCACTTGACAAAAGTGATCACTCCTGTCCGGAGGCTGTTTCCTGGCTTACTTTAGATACCGCCACAGTAGTTTTGCAGTTCAACACTTGCGTGCACGTGTTTTTGGTGGATTGTCAGTCCAGTGACTCCATTTCAGTCGGATTCTGTTGATTTTACACGTGTTAGTGAGCGTTCAATATGTTTAAAGCCATTCCCGATCGTTCCGACTGTGATTCCTGCATTCTGTAATCCGTTTAAATGTTAAACCAATTGAAATTTATCGTATTCTTGCCTATCAGTTCACTTATTTTTGTGATCTCGATAGGTGAATATTATTTAATTGTGAATGTTGCTTAGAATTTTAAAACAATAATTAGAAGACGAGGATCATGTCATTCATTTCTTCCAATTTTATTTCTGGAACTTTCAAAACAACATATACAGTCAGTAGCCAGAGGAGGAGTCAGAAATCCGACGTTTCTTACACCATGCTCAGTTTTTACTGCAGTTAACACGTTACACACAATTACCAAGTTATTAATATATAAAAATACAAAAATATAAATTCATAAAGAAAAAAAATTTTAAATTAATAACGATTGTTTTAAATTATATAATGTATCAATAATATTTTTATTATGCTATTTTTTAAATTATAATTAATTTATTAGTATTCCTGACGGTGATACTCTGAGTACTGGCCACTGTACAGGCTGGACTTGTGCAGCCATCTAGTGAGGTAAACCTCAACAAATGGTGTCCCTACAATCGTCAATTTCTGGAGATTTCTGGTGGAAAAATAATAAATAATGAAATGGTGCCAAAATGGGTTCGACAATTCAGTGGTAGGTGCACCAATGTTCATGACGAGCAGAAAGTGGTTGGCCTTCTGTTGTCAATAATCATTTGATTGAAAAAGTAGATAAGAAACTTTATGAAAAAATGGGTGATTCTCAATGAGATTGCTTTGTAATGATTTTTCACGAAACTCAAAAACTGTCCACTGGTGTCATCTTTTTTTAAAAAGGGTATAGACTAGTTGTTTTCCCTATATGAAAAACGTCTGAGCAACAGTAGTAACTATGAAGGAAAATAGTTTCCGGCGTGTCCTTTCGTGTAAAAATACACTTTTATTTTAAAGATTTTTTTTTATGAGAATTTTTCCAAAACGTGCTTAGTTTTCGGACGCACCTCTTATCATTTATCTGATAAAACTGAAGTCAGTCAGACGGATATGAATATCTCCTAATAATGATAAAATGACTGCTAGCCTTATGCAAAGATACGAAGATATCTCGCAAAGTAGCTTTTTCGAATATAGCTATTACTCCTTGATCGAATTTCGCTATCAACACCCTCCGTGAACTCGTTTCATTTAACTTAAAACATCAAAACTCATTTGCATACGTCGCACTGAAATTTAAACTATACATATATTGGTGAAAATTGGCATTCTCACACACTCACTCATCATCCTGACAAACTTAAAATTTAGCACGCGTGTTTCTTTTGTTGGGTAGAGAGTCTGAAGATGCAATTTGAGAAAATCGGCTTACAAAGGAGGTGTTATGGATAAAAAAAACTATCGTTTTTGAACTGTTAGACTTACATGCTTTTTAACAGGAATGGGCCGAATTTTCCAGGGTACGAGCTACTTCTAACTGTTTCAAGGTTTTGCGGTCCACCTAGTGGCGTAGGTGTAGTGAACTAGAAGAAAAGTATGCAATACAGTCGGACCTCCATTTTACGAACCTGTATTTTACGAATTTCTCTACTTCGCAAACTTTTTTGCGAAACAAATATTATGGTTGTTGTTGTTTTTTCAGCTGAGATATGTAAAAGGCTTTTTTTTTTTGTTTAATTTGCAATTCTCGTACAACTAACTCATTAAAAACTTCTTTATCCTTCGATTTGTATTGCTTAATTTTTAGATTCACCCTTGTGAAGAACAGGTTACCACTCAGGTAATATTATATAAAACGTATTCAACTGTGATATGTTATTTGATATATATGATATCCTATACAATTAAAAAAGTTTATTAATGTGGTTTCTCTATAAATTGATTTTTTATTCTTGTTTTAAATCTATAAACTATTTATATCACTATTTTTGTAAAGTTGTGTGTGTGATCTGTGAACATAGCTACCTCAGGAGTTGATTAAAACAGTCATTTTTATTTTATACAAAGAAAAGGGATTTCCTAAAACTCATTTTTCAGAAGCATTTTCCCATTCTAAATTTTTTAAATGTCTTTGTCATTTTAATGAAATTTGTTCAATTATTGAAATAAGAATCCGATTAATCCAATCCTGATAATTAGATTTAAAGATGGGGTTTATAGGAGAATATGTCGAATTTTCCTTTTAAGATATCCGCCTACCCTATAATTTGGAATTTTGCCAAAAATTGACAAATTTTTCTAATGGCTTTATTCTATACTTCATCTTATTAGCTTTATAAAAATACTAAGTTTTTCATTTTACGTTCACTAGAACAAAAACTGCAAGTGTTTTAGTAAAAACGCAGATGCGATTACTTTAAGCAAGATATATATGTCATACTTTAAAACTCGTTTTACTCGAAAAATGATTTTTTTTAAATTCTCAAAGGGCTATTGCTAAGAAAGTTTTGAAAATAATTAACTGAAATTTTTTCTGTAAGTTCTGTATAATAGTAGAATTGTTTTAACCTTCAGGTTTATCAATCACTGTTTTATTACAAAATTTTCAGTCCCTTATGTTAATATAACCCTTTTTATTAAACAATTTCATATAATAACTGAGATAAAGTTCTCTAGTTTTTGTAAAAAAGGAAATATCGTATCGTGAAGGTCATTTAAAAAATGAATAACATAGCAACATATTAGAATGAAAAAAATTGAAATATTGTTCCTAAACCTTTGGTACAGAATGGGTCTCGTTTATGCTATTTTTTGTCAATTTTTATCTATTTCTTCCCATTTTTTAGTATTAATAATTTCATTTTCTCTTCTTAATTTTAGCATATTTTTATTAAAATGTACTAAACAATTCTAAAAATAACAAAAAAAATCCCCATATTTCCCTTTTTTTAAAAACAAAAGTTGTCGCAACCAGTCGGATTACTTAAGTAAAATTTTGGAAATTCTGCTACAGGGGTTTTTTTTACAAATTTCTAAAGTATCCGATCAATTCTAGGAGCCACCATATGAGTATAATTTTAAGTATTTTGTATATAAAATGGGGTTTTTCTTTACCTTTTCATTTTATCAAGCAGTTTTTAAACTGACTTTTTGTTCTTGATATTGATACTGAGCATGGACAATCTTTATGTCTAAAAATATCCGACACTAAATACTTGGAATTAAAATTTCAAATTATAGTTCACCAGTTCAAAAATTCAACAATAAAGTTTTTCTATCAAATTATATGAAAAAGTAACTTAATGAAAAATTTTCTACAGGTATTAATAGCATGTCTATTTATAGAAATATTCAATCTGCTTTTAAAATTGAAGTGAAAGCAAGTACATTTATAAAATTTTAATCCAAACATTTCTTGAAGATAATATTTTAGCGTGATACATTTATTCATTAGAAAACTTAATCGGTAAATTATTATTTAAAAATGATTTGAAATTTAAAATTTAAGCAAAAAAGGAAAAAATTAGAACATCTTTTAGATATAACACGAAGATATTTTAATCAATTTTGGTTATGTTGAGAATTCTTTTACATAATTTACTGTAAGAAAATATGAGCTAATTTTTTGTTAATAAAATGAGCACAATATAATTCAGTAATTCATTCACAAACGATATCCAATGTAAAGCGACGCCGATACAATAAAAACATCAGCTTCTAAAGCGAAAACGGTGTCGAAAGGCTTTGCGATAACGGAACTAACTTTCGAGGCGCTTTTAATGATCTATCAAAATTGAATTGGAGCAAAATAGGGGAAGAAACTTAGAACTCCAAAAAAATTATGGAAATTTATCTCACCTACTGCGGCTTGGTGGGGAGGCTGGTGGGAAAGGCTGGTCCGCACTGTAAAAGAATTGTTAAAGCATACTTTGGGTAGATCAGTGTTAAATTATGTTGAATTGTATACTGTGCTTTGTGATTGTGAATCTATTATAAACTGTAGACCATTAACATATATGTCACAAAATCCAGAAGAATTGATTCCTCTTACCCCTAGCGTGTTTCTTATCGGTAATAAAAATTCAAACATTGAGGATATTGAAGAACTAAATTCGAACAGCCTTAACAAAAGAATAAAATATCGGTGTAAACTGTTAAAAGATCTACGCCAACGCTTTAGGAATGAATACCTTAGTCAACTTTTACAAAAACATAATGAAAAGCAATCGCGTGATCCTCAGATTGGAGAAGTAGTTTTAGTTGGAGATGATAACAAGAAACGGTTGTTTTGGGCATTAGCCAAAAGTATTGAATTAATTCCTGGGCGAGATGGCAAAATTCGCACTGTTAGACTTAAAACTCAACACGGAAAAATTTTGCTACCAATACAGTGTATCTACCCTTTAGAGCAGGGGTGGCCAACCTTTTTGGGAAGCGTGCCACAATCTTATAAAAAAAAAGTTACGCGTGCTCCATCCAACTTCTCCACCAAATTTAAAAAAAACATACAAAAGTGAAAACCTGTTACTTATTATGGGTTATTTCCACCAAAAACATACTTTTAAAAGCAAGTTTTATATAGTGAAATGTAAAAAAAAAATGGTATAACAAATAAAACAAAATTATAACTTGTATATTTTATTGTTGATATATTTTTACAGGTTCAATCAGTTAGCTTAGATACAAAATCAAAATAATCAACTTGAAACATTTAATTTTAAATGATTACTATGCAGTCAGTACGTTCTTAATGTGGCTTTTGAATTTGTAGTTTTTTTCTAAATCATTTATACTTGGATTAGTTCGTAGAGTACGTAACAAAATTAGGTGTTTTAGGTGCATATCAGTTAATTTTGAGCGATATTTTGATTTAATTATGTTCATATAACAGAAAACATTTCTTCACAAACATATGTTGATCCAAACCTACAACGATATCTGACCGCAAAATCATGTACATTTGGAAAATTGCTTGGTGGCACAAATTTCCAAAATTCGATGTAATTCGGATCATTTGTGGCTAAATTAATGTCCTTATATTTGTTTTTCAGAGTAATATGGTGTTTTGTAGGTCAATAATTTCAATTTGTACCTGAGGTGGGTAACAATTAAAATCTTGAAGAGAAATCGAAAAAGGATTAGTGAAAAGTTCAGTATTTTTGTTATCTTTAAAATCCTCAAACCTGGCACTGAAAGGATCCTGCAAAATGGATATTAAATTTTCAAATCTATCATAGTTCGGAACATTTTCTAACTTTGGCAGATAATTCCTGCATGTGTGAATGGGAAATGAGTTAATTTTTTCTCTACAAAATCCAGACAAAAAACAAGTTTATTCACAAAAGAAGATATGTGACCAACTAGGGTAGGAAAAATACAATGTTTTCCCTATAATCTTAAATTTAAATTGTTTAAATGTTCCATTATATCGGTAAGAAAGGCTGAACTCCACAGCAAATTTTCACTCCTGAAGAGCGAGCATTCACTAGGCAGTTCATCGTTTTCTTCCAGATATTCTAAAACACAATCCCTCAAACTCCAAAATCTCACAAGTGAACTTTGGAAAGCCAATGAAGGAGTAACTCGCCATTTTCTTCCTTTTCTTCAGGTAAAAGCGTACGCAATCTTCATCAATTCAGAACACGAGTTCATATTTTGTTGATACAACACACCAGGGGTTAACAAACAAAAACAAGTTTAAGTCCTTGGCACAAAGAGCTTCTTGATGAATAATACAATGATACTTGAAAAATTTTCTTCCCAAATAATTTTCAAGCAATGCAACAAATTTTTTTATTGTGCCACCTATGCAAGGCTCTCCATCTGTGCAAACACTGTCTAATTTTGTCCATTCTACTTTGTTAACTTCAATTACATTTTCAAGTTCCTTAAAAATGTCTTCATCTGCTAGTGGGCGTAAATCAAGAAGTTCTTCCACAGTATCAAAAGTATTGTTCATGTAACGCACAAAGATACTTAACTGCGTATTATGTCTCTGATATCACAGCTTTCATCCAAAGTTAATGAAAAATATTTGCAATTTTGAAGTCCAGAGACAATTTGTGTTCCAACATACTGGCCCATGTCATCTATATGACGCTTGACGGTATTTTTAGACAAAGCTATTTTATCAACCATATTTTTGACACTTTGATCACCGACATTTTGGACGAAAATTAAAAGGCTACTTTTTTAATATCTCCTCTCCATCAGAATAAGGTTTTTTTCATGCGGGCACAGAAAGTTCATAAGAAGCCTTCACCATTGTTTCCATTTCGTCATTTCTCTTCTGGAACAAAAATTTTTGGCCGGCTAAGGATTTCTTTTTTTTTATTGATAAATTCCATTTGTAAACTTTATCCAACAGGATATTTGCTGTTGAAATAACTATACAGTTGTTTGAAATGACGATCCAAGTTAAATTATTTTGGAACTGCTATGCAAATTCCACATATCAAACATATAGGCTTGGAAGCATTTTGATGTCTTAACACGTATTGCTCTTCCCAGACTATTTTAAAATCACGTGCTGCAATATCCTCTTCACAATTTCTTTTCAATGTCGAAGGTTTACTCAAAAACATATTGAAAATAAAAAATTTTAAGTAACTCTGCTCAACCCAAAAACCTAAAAACAGTTTTAGAAAAGGAAAAAGGCTTAACGCTTTGCTAAACAGAGTTTAAAATCAACTGAGTCTGACAGCTATAGAAAAAATCTGTCGATGTTACGCTACAAATTTTCTAGGCTCCGAATCCAGTATTTTGATTAGTCATAGATGCAAGTTCTCACTCTTTCTGCTTTATAAAGCGGCTACTTTGTGCAGATCGAATTACTTCTACCTTATCAACAACTGCTCTCCTAATATATTGCCGAATTACTTCTTGACATTACAGAAATCGTAAATAACCAACACCTTTGGAAAAACCTTTTTATCTGAGATCACGCTGACAGCTATAAACACTAAACTCCAGAACGGCAATAGGAAGCTGAAATTCGAATAGAAATCCCAGATGTTAAAAATTAACCGCCCCCGAGAGAGGGTAACTTTTCGGGCAGATTCGACCGTCCGAGAGAGAGAGAGAGAATTTATTTGTTTTTAGTCTCACGTTACTCAACACTTTTCTCGGAACGTTACAATGCTGTGGAATTGTAAGTTTTGGAGCATGATCTCATTTTTGACGCTATCCTGAAGAAAAGAAAATATCTTGCTTAGCACCTTTAAAATCTCACACTGAAAATTTATGTTTTTTACGTATACTCTTGTGATGATAATTTTCTATTGTAATTCAATTTTAATTCAGTAATCTTTTCAAACATTTTTGTAATTTTTCAATAAGTCTTCGCGTGCTACAGTTACGACTCCCGCGTGCCACAATGTGGCACGCGTGCCGCGGGTTGGCTTTAGAGATACGCTCAAATGAAAATCTTCAAAGAGGTTTGGAGGAATCAATTCCCACTGTATCTGAAACTCTGTCACCCGATGAGGTAATACTTAAAAAATATACTTCATCCGGGAGATGTGTGAAGAAACCAAAGAGACTGGATTTATTTAATAGAATTTGTTATGTGCTTGAGACTCTTTCTGAGTCTCAAGGGGGGGGGGGAGGATGTTGTAAACTGAAGCGAAATAAAAGTGCCGCTAGGCGGTGTTGTTTGTGACGTCAGTCTGCGAGCTTACGAATAGATTCAGAACTGGTTGTGCTCTCGGCTGTAGCCGAACGTTTAACTTTTATGTATCATAATGTGCCGTCCTCAGTAGAATAAATGAATAATTTTCTTGAAAGACGTCTAGTCTTATTTTGACCAAAGTTACTCAGCATCTGGTAGATGCACCCTGCAATTGAATTTCTAGAATCTAATTCGACTTTGCTTTCGAAGACTATCAATAAAAGCAAAAGTATATACTAAAGTAAGTAATATGTTTTAACTTATGTGTAAATAAATCTTAATAATAAATTATTCATCATTTTGATAATATTTGTGCTATTTGTTATACAGGAATAGACCTTGAAAATCTGCCTTGCCTATTTAGAAACAGGTATTTCATCCATATGTTATATTTCATGGGCGATGAGGAAAGTGGAAGTGAAAGTAATGATATAATGTGATTGCCTTTTTTATAGTATAGATGTACTAATAAGGATTTATTTATTTTTTGTCCAGTAATGGACCAGTTTTTGATATACTATTTGTTTTATAAATACTTTAAATAGTTATAGTTTTTCAGGTTGCTTTATATCAACCAGATGAATGAAGTAAATATTCTTACATCTCTGAAAGTCTTGAATGACTTTTTGATCTTAAAGAGTGCTAGATGGGATTTTCAGCTGTGGTGACATATACATTATAATTGCATCACAGTTGGGAAAGACTTTCTAAAGCATTAAAGTTTGTGTAATGTAATTAATTAGTAAGTAATATTTATATGATGGGAAATGCAATATAAGTTAATATTTCATTTAGTTTTAAAAGCAATCAATTGTCTACTTTTTTTAAGACTGTCAACAATATTATTTACACAACACTTTTTAATACAGTAGGTATAATCCAAAACCATTTGAAAATACAATGGTTTGTGCAGTAAAGTAGCTTAAAGAGTGGTACATTCCATCTTATGTCAAAGCGGTACAAGTAATAAATTTTTCTTAAATCGAAAAACCTTGTATAGTTGATTTTTCATAATTTTTACAAGTTCCATAAGTAAACAATCATTAGCTTCATAGTTATTTATATTAAAATTTTAACATTTACATGCAACATAAATACATTTAAGAAAAAAACGTTTAACAGTACATGTTTTGTAAAGAAAATTAGGAAACTGTATTTCTTTTTTTAAAAAAAGGTATAAAGTATTCATTCAGTTTTGAAATCCTAGAAATATTATGTAAGTCAATTTTTTCTTTGCTACTTTCCATAATAAATGATTCTGTTGTAGCTAAATTCATCAAAATCGTTTCCTTCAACCACATAAGTTATACTAGAATCTTAAGAGGGTTTTCAGATAAAAATATAACTTAGTTTTTGGTTTTGCTAGTTATTTTTATAATGCTTGATACTCAGCTTAACAAATATTAATTTTTTAAATGCTATTAATACTTCAATATTTTCGCGATTTATACTTTTGTATTAATATTTAAAAATAATTTTCCAGATGTGCTAATTTTGAAGACTTTCAGAAATATATAAAACCTGCAGCTAATTGATGAACTGAGCCTTCACATTACAAATAGCGATCTTACATCGATAGATTAAATCAGTCGCATTAAAATAGAAAGATAGCTTTTTATTGGACCTCGTAAAAACGTTTGTTAATGTCTCTGTCTCAATTGCTACTATTACTTATTCAAACTTGCATAAAGACTCCTATTTTTCTTTGATGATCTTTTTGACAATCCCATCGCTCTGATTTTTAAAAAAATGTATTAAAATAATTTTATATTATTATACTAATATTTTATTATAGTAAAATGATGAAATTCCGTAGAACTATTAATCTTGGAAGGGTTTTATTTGAAATTTAAGAAGATATTGCTGCAAAATAAAAGATTCGCAATAATATACTTTAATATTCTAATGATATATTTCAATTATTGTGAGATGAATGAAAGAATTGTATTTATTAATTTCAGTAATGAAACATATTTAAAACGAAATACAAAACAGGCTCGCATGTGTGTAACAAGACAAAATTTTCTTGATAGTAAATTGAGAGAAACTCAGGAACGATCACAACAATTCTGCATATTAGGAAAGGATGTTTCGGTCTGATGATTATAAAAAAGAATTCAAACAACACCTTATTTATTATAAATTTTCCGATAAATATCTCCGAAGTTTCGGGGTTTTTTTTAATATCTAACTATTGGATTCAGTTTATTGATCAGCAATAAAATAAAGAAATGTTTAAAAAATTTTCTTAGTATAAAAAATGCATAAAATAACAATTGAATACCATGAAATTAGTAAAATTAGAAACCTGTGTTGCTTAATGACCCAATCGATCAATTTAAAACATTGTCAGCATATATATATATATATACCTGATAAGATTTGGGCTAAAAAAACAAATTAAAAAACTTCCTTACTGAGATCACTATGTACCCTAAGCTTAACATTTATAAAAACAAAATATAGACCTTTATAAATCGTTTCTAGGTTTAAAAAGAAAGAAGGGGGGGGGGACATTGTTTTAGCGAAATGATTTTATGTTCATTGCAACAATATGCTTATAATATTAATTGGATAATTCCAAATGAGTTATAATGGCTAATTATTCTATTAGGGATGTTTAAATCACCTAAACCTTAAATTAAGCCGCTTTCCAAGATTTGGCTGTGAAATAAGCAATTATGTGCTGCCGACCCTGATTTAGGGGTGCGAGAGATTCCAAAGATGAAAAGGCGGAGACAGAGAGTCTGATTGCCTTCTTCTCGGAAAAGGGAATGATTTACTTTTGACATTTATTGGAGGCATCTGGTCAAAGTGGTTCAACAGTATCGGGGCTTAGAGGTGTGGTCTTCCTAGAAAACTTTTTGAAGAAGCAGTTTGTTCCATTGACACAATGCAGAGCAGAATAGAATCAAAGCTATCTTGAAAGACTACCGCGTGACATAGATCTATAGTTATACTGAGAACAGCAATATATTCTTCCTCAATTGATTTATCTGTAAAGCAGTTGAAATGATTAAAGATAAAAAATTTCCTACACATCATAAGGTGAAAATCAGAAATATAAACGAAGCAAAGTTTTTATAAGAATGTAAATACGCATTAAAAATAGATCTATCATAAAATAATTTGAATCAAATATAAGCCGAAATTAACTATGCAATTATAAAGAAATACGTCGGAATTTAGTGAAGAAATTTCTACGTAAAGTTCAAAAAGTATTTTTCATGTTTTTTCCCGCGTTCACATAAAATTGAATAAGCGGAATATTTTATAAAGCTTTGCAATAAAATTCCATGTGTAAGAATATTAATAATTATTAAGTACAGTTAGATCATTTTTACAAGTGGTAAAAATGCAGCAAAATTGCATTTCATATAATACATCAATATCTTTTTATTATCCTATGAAAAACTTTTCTTATTAATATATAATTAATTATTTAACGTATGTTCAAATTTTGAAACGCTAGCAAGTAGTAAATCATTTGAAAAATGTTTCGGATGGTACCAAGTAATGAGATACGCACAATATTATTTATAAGTTCTAAAAAACATGTCTACTTTGCTAGAAGGGTTAGCTATCCAAAATACTAAATATTATGAAGTACAGACAATTGCACAGGAAAATCAAACATATACAATAATATAAAATTTTTCATGAAACTAGTTTAGCTGTTAATATTTTTGTTTTTTAATCTTTTTTTTTTTAAATACGTATATTTCCGAATACGGTGAAAATTGTTTAACACGAAACTGATTATTTTGGAAATGAAATATTTTTTCGTGTTAAAGGATATAGAAAAAAAACATATTTCACCAAAATTAAGTTTATTAGAGTACATTTTATTTATATAGATCTAAATAACCATGCATTTAATAAAAATCAATGAAACAAAAACATTCATAAGAACTTAATGAAATTTATTGCAAAATTTTAAATTTTTTGGAAAAAAAAACATTTATTGAGTTTTTGGTAAATCATCTGATGAAAAAAATTTACTAGTTAACAATGGCGTTACGTAGAATATTAGGGCCTCCGTGCAAAATCAGATTTTGGGCCCCAAGCCATATCTTACAAAGAATTTCAAAACCGTAACACACCAGGCTTTGCCCCCCCCCACCCCACACACACGATGCGGGAGCGTACATTACGCCACTGATATCAAGCATCGTTTTGCTTAGAAATCTAGCAAATCTTTCAATTTTGAATTTCTTTGGTAATCTTTCTGCACGAGATACAAATATTATAGGCCCAAACCTAGTTAGAGTCTGATAAATTAAGGCCTTTGTGCAGAGGTGGATTAAGCTGCCGGATGGCCGCCAGGTGCCCTAAACTTGAGCAATTCATACCACAAGATTTGTACAATTTATGCGCACAGAAGGCTTCACAAACAGCACATTTATACATCTTTATATTTAGTACAGTAAGCAGGGATGTCTTTAGACTTCTTGGGGCCCAGGGCCCTTTCGCAAAAGTAGACCCTGAGCCTCTGCATAAATGTAGGCCCCAACTATGACGAATAAAAGTAAACAGTGCGTAGCATACGTTGTCAAATACTCGTACAAACCCCAAACAAATAAATGTGTATCACTTACAATTGCACAAATCGGCTGGGCCTATATAAGGACGACGGTCATCACATGTAGCCAGTTGACATATTATCCGAAATTCCAAGTTTTTCGGAGAATATACCACCGGAAAAAACATTCGAACGTTGAAATTATTCGAAACATGATCTTATTAAGGCTGAGTCGAAAACGAGATGAGGCCCCCAATGTGGCCGAGGCCCTACCCCAGTTGGCCTATGACTTAAGACGTCCCTGACAGTAAGTATTAGAACTTTCTGCTAAATTTGGATAAAATATTGAAAATTATACAGGTCAGTCATTTGATAATGCATTCAATATGTCCAGGTAATACTCAAGTCTACAGGCACATATTAAACTACAGTTCAAGCGCAATTTTTTTTTGTGCCAGTCACTCCTTAAATTTAGTAGAAAATTTTGCAACAAAAAGTTGTAGCGATGTGATTAAACATATTATGCTGCCCAGAAGTTATTCATTTTTTCTCTGCATACCCTCCCCCCCCTCTGTAATCGAGTGGTAGCGTGTCGCGCTTTCACACCACGTCCAGGGTTCAAACCCCGGGCTGGCAAGGTAGACTCAGCCTTTAATCTCTTCAATGGGTCGATAAAATGAGTACCAAGCTTGTACTCGGGAACTAAGGTTTAGCGTCAGACTGACCACCTGACCGGAACATGAGGCCATGCTTCTCAGTGCCCAAGGTCACGAAAACTGAGATGGGTACAGTAGGCCTTGGCCCTCTAGTGGGATATTGCGCCACTGAAAGTTGAATTTATCAACCCACATCATTGGCGAATATTAATAAAATTCTGGAGAGAAGTAAACGTGCAATATCGGTGATAAAAGTTTTAGGTACATGATGGTCAGAAAAAGGAGATGTCGTACGAGCTATAAGACTGTGTTATACGCATACAAGAGATACCCTGGCCGAAATCCGTGACGCGAATGAGGGAAAAAAGGGTTCAATAGTGAAGGCCCAACTTCCCTTTTGAAACAGATGGACAAATATGAAATTTACCTAATGATCGTGATTTGGAATATCTTACTGCTGAGAATAATTGCTACAAGTAAATAGTTGCAAAAAGTTGAGTGTGAATTATTAAAAGGATCTAGTCTACCAAAATATCTAGAATATTATATCCAAAATTTCGGACATGAATTCGGAAAAATCATTTATGAATTTGAAAGAAGGGGAAATTTCACAGTGAATTCATTTTATGTCATATGCGATAGGACAATAATAGAACTATACCGAAGAGCTGCGATATATGAAACTGTTTTAGAATACACTTAACTGTATTTTTGACGAGAGATTATTACCTAAAATTAAGAAGAAAGCTCTTATACAAAGACTAACGGATATTTATGAAGATGGTATTGAATCTTTTAATTTTCGCCAAGTATTGGATCAGTTTTTACGATTTTTAAAAGAAAACAAAGATACATTGAAAACCCCACTAGAAATTTATCGAGTTTCTAGAGAAATGGTGTCAGGAGCGGCTCTAGGGCCGGACAAACCGGACCCCTGTCCGGAGCGGCAAATTTTAAGGGTGGCATTTGGATCGAATTTGGAAAATATTTTTTAGTGTTACAAAAAGTTTGTTATATTTTTCTGAAATATTGGTGGGAATTTTATATTTCATTTAACGTGCCTTATTTCTTTATTTTGTACTCTGAATGTTTAATGTCAGTTGTCTTTTGTGTTGAAACTTTAAGGGTTCGAGGCGGGAGTACATGTTAAATCATGAAATTTGATATGCTTACACATCTTTCACTGGTAACTTTCTCAACATCCAGGAGTGAGGTCACAACAGACATTCCTTTCATCCATACTATGTCCAGTGTCAGCTATCCAAAAGGGGACAGGGGTAGTAAAAGTTTTTAATGGATAGAGAGCCACAAGAGATGTTTTATTTTAGTCTTGAATGTAGTTACTATTAGTTAAATTATATACTTGTGATCCCACCCATAAGTAGACTCTTTTTTGAAGAAATTGACCCGCTGAAATGGGCCATTTCAACTCTTACATTTTACTCGTTTGAAATAATAATAGGTAATTATGTACTTAATTTCGAATTATATTTTGTATTTTTTAAGGCTTAATATATATATATATTTAGGATGCATTTTTGTTCGTCAGAATTATTCATGTTTTATAGTTGTGTATCGATGTGAACACAAAATTTATCTTTTTTAATTATAGTTTCTTGCTTTGGAGAGGGCCGGCATTTCCAACTTGTCCAGGGCGGCAAAACTGCTAGAGCCGGCCCTGATGGTATCGATTTTCCCTAATGTGCAGACATACTTTTGAAAATATATTTAACAATACCGATACCAAATGTATCAGGTGAGTGATCTTTTTCAGTATTAAGGCACGTTAAAATTATTAAGAATGCTACGG
>BMAO01027772.1:0-21346 GCA_019973975.1 Trichonephila clavata | reverse complement strand
TTTTTGAATCATTGTACAATATTTTGTATATGTGCATTAAGACTTCCTCAAATCACCACCTTCAACTAATTTCTTACTTCCCATTTGTTGCATTCGAAAATTAATTTTTTCCCCCTACACAACCGTAGCATTTTAGAAATTTTACTTAATAAAGAGAAGATGGAATACAGACTGGAGTTCGGATTTTAAAAAAAAAGATTTTGTGATTGCTTATTCTTCTTTAAGTCCTGAAGTTATAATCAAATGCCATCAGTAATGTTTTTATTGCTATGATTTAAAAAAAAATGTAAAAGCTAATGTTATCATTTTTAAGAATTTGCTGTGATCTATGAACGAAATCGAAATCCCGTGTGTTAATTAAAACGTTAATTTTTGTTTTTACAAGGAGAAAAGGGGATTTCTTAAACATTCTTTTTTAACATTTTCACTCTCTAAAATTTCCTTGTTGATATAATAGTCCTTTAATAGAATATAAAATACTTTTAAAATCATATTTCTGATTTTTTAATATTTATATAATTTTTTAAATGTTTTGAATTTTTAGGAAATTATTTTTTAAAGAAAATGAAATTTATATTTCATTTTGTATGTATGAAATTCTATTTTAATTTTTTACATATTCAAATTATGTGTATGGCTTTAAATTGTTGAACTGCTGTAGCAGATCCGAGTATACCTGTTATATCAAAATTTCTTGGGCCCTTTTTAGGAAAATAAATAAAATGATCGCATTATAAAACTTATTCGAAAGTATAAAAATAAGTATGCTTAGAACATACATATATTAAAATACTTTATTACTTAACAATTAGCATAGTTGTTTAGTAGGTGCTTTTCTCAATTTTTTTTCCGGCAAACGTATTTATAACAACACTCATAGCAGAAGAGGATTAGTTTTTTAAAGTACATCTTTTCTATCGACAGTATTTGCTAAATCCAACAATCGATCTTGTCTTGTGGATGTTCTAAAATAATTTTTAGCTTAAAAAAATTTATTTCAGCTGTTGCAGCTGTGACCGGAAGGGCAAATGTAGCAGGCATGCTGTAATAACATCCGGAAAACTGGAGACGAGATTACTGAAATTAAATAACAATAGTTCAATGTATGTACCATTCTTCACGACAGATGGGTTTCGGAAGCGGAAGAAATCTAACTGGAGCAATTGATTGGTTTATAAATATACGATGAATTTTATATGATACTACTAGTCAAGAGCAAGTGCACATATTGTAAATATCTTCGACGATTTACAGATTTACTTCATTTACTATTTTAGATTTGGAACTATTACTGATAATTCCTACCATGAAAATGTTTAATATTGGTTAGATCTAATCATGAGAAACTTGCAGAAAAGAAGAAAGGCTAAATTTCAAGAAGTCACAAATGTACGTCTGTTTTTTTTTCTTCTCTACGAAGTAATTCTGGTGATAAAATTGCTCCGACTTCAAATATTACAATTCAAATTTCAACTTGAAAATAAAGTTCCGCACAAACTACGTGGTTTTGCAATGAAAACGTTGAAGCTGTGAAATTCGTTGAAGCACCCTTATGTCTTGACAAATATGATCGAATAGAAAATAACGGATAAAAATGACAATAATATAAATATGATCATATGAAGTATAAGTGATTAGGTTTATGTATGTGGCCAAGTATTATAATAGTAATATAGAATGTTTTGTGTTAAAACCAGCCCTGGAAAACAATGAAATTTTTGCTAAGAATGCTGAAAATAGGACATTTTCGATTGTGTACTTTTAAGAAAAGCCAAATGGCGAAACCTAGCTTCTCATCTGGTTGATTAACTCGTATTCAGAAACGCAGAACATGGTATTTTGTTCTATACCATTTTCCAAAAGAGAGGAAAAGGAACATACAGTGGTGGCAAAAGTCCTGAACATACCAACTTTTTTTGCCAAATTTTTAATTTGACAGTCTTTGGTTATGAAAATTATTGTATTTTCTTAATTATTTTTATTGATTTTAATGTTTTTATGCTGCTCTCAAATCTGGTCAAATATTTTTTGTAAACATCGGCCTGGACGCAAGAATGTGTGATATGTGCAGAATTACACAATTTAGAAAACATATTGTACGTTGTAGAATAACGTGAAACCTTACAAGTATGATATATTTAACAAGAATTTTGAAAATTACGTGATTTTACATGTTGATCATCAATATTTTATGGGCCAGCCGTTTTGCTTTAATTACGGCTCTACATCTTTTTGACATGGAACGCACCAATTTCACAAGAAGTTTCTTTTATGGCCACATGGTTGAAAGAAAATATCAAAGCTTCAATTAACTCAAGTTTGTTTAAGGCTTTATTTTTCGAAATATTATAATCAATTTTATGCCGTAGGTTCCTTATAGGATTAAAGTCCGGAGAATGTTGCAGTCAGCTCATTCTATTGACAGTATTTTTTTCGAATCATTTCTGGACTACATTTGCGACATGATATGGAAGATTATTATCCTGAAGAATCCGTGACTGATCTCCAAAAAGATCTCCTACTGTTCGTAGCAATTTATTTTGTATTATTCTGTATTATTTTGTAGTATTCTCTTGTTTTCCACGTTCTTCTCACGATGTGAAGTCTTCCAACAACACGAGAAAACATGCATCCTCATATTATCATTTTCGTCGGATGCTTTAATGTGAAGGCTGAATTCTTTGTAAGTGTGTAGTCTTACATAGGCACTATTTTTGTTTTCTGAAAAACAAAACTGACTTTCACATCAACTATTATCTTTTCTAATACTCCATAGTGAACAGTCCTTAATGAATGATCCCTTATCCCCGCCAATCAGTCAGTAATGGCTTTGGGCTATCTTTGAAGCTTCGTAATCCAATTTCCAGCAATTTTCTCTCATAATTCACGAGCACACATACACATTCGATGTCAAAATTCATTATTTCAAAATTTGCAATAAATTAAGCCAGTTATTTAAAGTGAAATCGTGTGCACACATACACAATACCCTATTTTCACGGAAAGTCGCTTCCTTTTCGCAATAGAATTTGTTTCAAAATATTTTTCAAAGTTCTCACGACAATAGAAAGGCCACGTGGGACTTAAGTACCAATTAGATGCATCGAATAATCTTCTTCCTTCAAAAGTATTATTTTGTATCTTTCATTATTACGCAGGAAGGAAAATTTATCCATAATTCCAATGTTACCCTCCCTCACTTCAAATTGCAACAGACAATTACTTTCAATACATTAAAACATGTTGCACATTCTGTTTGTTGTCAACCCTTCATCACTACTGCTCTCTACTTGGTTGTAATAATAGAATATTTCTCTCTCTCTCATTGGTTAAAAAACAATAACATAACTATTCTTGCCTTGTACTTGTCTTATCACATTTCCTCCCTTCAAAATACTGATAAAACTATTTACTTAACATAAATTGTACAAACAGATTTGAAATCAGCATGAAAAAATGCATTAGAAACAACAATAGCGAAGAAAGTACGATAATTTCATAACGAAAAAATAAGTCAAAAATGAAAATTAGGTAAAAAATTGAGTGTGGTCAGGACTTTTTTGGCATCACTGTATATAGATGGCTACAATAACTGGAGTAGGCTGTCAACTATAATTCAAAATCATCAGCATTGTGCCTGTCACTTTAATTCTCTATTGCTTAGAAAGAATTACTAAAATGATTAAACTTATGTCCGACTATTGATAAAGCAAATCAAGTTGATATAAATAAAGAAACGGAATGATTTAAACTACTATTTCAAAGAATTGTAGAAACGATTCTATTTGTAGCATTTAGAGGAATCCATGAAATAGAAACGCTTAATAACGGAAACTTCTTAATTAAATTTATTAAGTAAATATGGCACTGTGAAAGGATCATATGAACAGAATAAAAATGATTTGAAACATAGAATTGTGCGTCATTTAGCACATAGATCACAGGAATAAATTAATTCTGCTTTAGGAGTTGAAGTCCTTAACAAAATTAAAGTCAATATATAAAAGTAGCTACGTACTGTAGTATTCAAATGGATTTCACTCCTGATATATTTCTCATAAGGAATAAAATTCAGTAATTATTAGGTACGTAAATTTTGAATAGAAATTATTAACTTTATATAAACAAGTCATTTATAGGGTTTCTTGAAGTAACTAATGGGACTGGAGAAGGACTACCAAAATCTCTACTATAAAGAATAAATCGGATTGATTTACCTTTCATAAATTGTAGAAGGCAAGCATATACGACAACGGTAGCAACATGACAGGAAACTATGAAGATATACAATCTAGAATAATTAATTTAAGTCATCATGCAATTTATGTACCTTGATATACACTCTTAATTTATTAATTTGCCGTGTCGCTTCCAGCAGTATACATTGAAAATTTTGGGGATATTGCAAAATTTATATTGTTTATATTCTGCATCTACAAAAGATGGGAAATTCTACAAAATCATTAAAACATTACTCTTAAACCGTTATGAGACACTCGTTGGAAAGAAGGCAAATAGATTCTTTAAAGCTGTGTATACACAATTTGAACAAACTTGTAATACCCTAGAAGAATTTATTGATGTAAGAAACGATAATACAGCGGGGTATCTGAAGCTAAAAGGTTATTGGATTCAATACAAGACATGCCATTTATTTTAAGCTTAGTAGTATGGTTTACAATATTCTTTAAACATATCAAAACGATTTCAAACAAAAATAATGGTCTTGACGGCTTTTAATTTGTCAATAAAATTAAAATTGAAAACCGAAATTTAAGAGGCAAGATTGTTTAGTGGTCACTGCAATGGACTCATGGCCGATGTGTCATGATTTTGAGCACTAGTGCCACTGAAGACCCGCCATGTAGAGGAGTTGATGCACGTTAAACTTGTCGCTGATAACCCTCCCCCCCTGTTAGCATGGTGCGGAATTTCGAAGAGTGGAGAGTAATAAACACTTAATCACCCACAATTTAACATATGCTCATACGAAGCATAAAGATAAAGGCTAGAGCTTTATTTGAATATCCCGGAACATTTTCCTGAAAAACAAATTCAAAAATGCTTACATTTCAAAAGTAGAAGACGAAGTTATAGAAGTTTTAGTAGAGGAATTTAAATATTATTTTTAGCAGTGGAATTGATACAGTTTTTGTAAATATAGAAGACAGACTTAAAAGTATACCCGATATATTATTTCTTACTTCAAAATAAGCATTGATTTAAAAACCTTAGAGAAGCATAATTTAGAAAAATGTTCCAAAAACTTTGTAAGACTTTATAATAAAGACGTAGATTAAAACCTAACCCATGAAAATGGTTTGCTACGGGATTTGATTTTGAATGAAAGCACAAGGCATACTGTATACTACCTGCTAAATAATAATTAAAATGTGTTAAAACTTTTTTCTTTACGTTCCCAGTTACAAAACAAGCGCTGAGCATTAAAATTTTTTTTTGAAGTTATTAATATTTTAGCAAAACGAATAGCAGACATTGAATAAACATGCATTAAAAATATATATTCGTTATTGAATTTTTTTTAATCTTACAAAAAATTTAAGGGCCTTAAATGATTTTTTGCACCGAGAACTCTTTATAGAGAAGACTGGCTCTGGTGGGGATTGCTCGAACAGTCATCCCCATTCATTCCAAATTACCTCTACTACAAAGTAAATGATTTACTTTACTTGTATACTCAATCATTATACAAAGAGCATGCATGCCGCATTATACAAAGAGCAATATGCATGCGCCGCATTATACAAAGAGCAATATGCATGTGCCGCATCTAATATACTTTTTTGAATCATAAAAGAATACTTTTCATTATTTACAATCTTTTTACGACATACAGAAACTGACACTTTTTAACGGGAAAGAAATTATTGGACAATATTGTTGCTCAAATGGAAAGGAGCAAGGGAATTTATTAGATCCCAGCAGCTGCATAAAACGAAGAGAAAGAAAGCAAATATCGATTTGGGCCTAGTAGTTGAAAATTATATAACATACTGGTATATATATTTATATATATATATATATATACAATTCGAAAAATTTATTTCAGCAAAAATTCTTTACTTGCAACTGAGATTATTATCTGTCGGAACAAAGACTTTTTAGTAGATAATTCCGTTGCAAAATATTCAAACATAGTTAACGAAATGGGACCTCAATGCAAAACAAATACTTTTCTCATTAGACAAAAACATTTATAATCATCGTTTACTCATTAACGACAAAAAGCGGACACATATTTATTAATATTTGTATGAGTTTTTCATTTTTGTATAATTTTTTCTAGACTGATTGATTTTATTGTTTGTTAACTAATTTTTTTAAGATTTGCATATTTTGGGATGTTAAAATTTTTTACAGAAATATTCTACAAGTTAAATATCAATTATTAAAATTCTAATAAGTTTTTTCTGAAAAGTATCATAATACGATATATTAGAATATATTAATAATTGAATATTGCAAAAGTTAATATGGTAAAAAGATTACTACGAAGGTTGATCAGAAAAAAAGTTTACAAGTCAATAAAAAAATATTTATTAACAATAGACAGAAAATACAAAAATGAATTAAGAGGTAGGTATCTTATCACATCACCTATCACATTTCGACATAATTACCAAGTCTATTTGTAATGGTTGTCGGTTCCTGTGCTTCCCTCTGATCTCCCATGTCTACCCTCGGACAGGGCTAGAGGTGTGGGGAGAACTGAATAAACAGTCGATACGATTCACTCTAATTATTTTATTGACACAAAATATCAAGCAAGCACAATAATATTCCAAATAAGAAATTTGATCAGTATGTAGAGCGCGAAGGTGAGACCCTGGTGAGAAGGCGGACTATTAACTGATTCCACGATAACTTATACAAGCTCAATATAAACTACGCCGCGCACTAATAAGCTAACTTCTATTTAAATAAGGATCACGATACCTGTATTTTTTTGAAGTCAAGTCCTACAGTTTAGGCCTTGAATGCAATCCTTATCCGGATTTAATCACCGTCGAGTGATCCTCTCTAGAATTCTTCAATTGATAAACTCAGACTTGCACTTAATAAATTCACGATCCTCCACTCACCAGCTAACTCTCCAAACTTGCGAATACAGAATTTATATAATATTCTTAATTCGCATTTTCACGCTTTTTTCCTTCGATGATAGTTGGTTGGTAAAATTATTGCCCCAGAAAAGTCCCCAAGAGATTGGCCATAGACGCGTATAGATCCGTCACATCTTTAGGCATTTGTCAGGATACAGAACCAACTTGTTTAACCCATCTTGGCAGAAATCAGGTCCCTGTTCATTGAGCTAGGTCTCGGCGGATGTTTTCACAGCACTGTCTAGGAATATCGCAGCACATATGCTGCGCGCTACCATTGCTCAGTCCCAGCTCTGGCGAGATTTCATTCAGATCCGTCGATCATTTTGAAGCATTTCTTCTATTCGTGCCGTGTTGGTTTCTGTCATTGAAGAACTTGGCCGGCCGCTTCTTGGCATATTGCGGTTTTCGACATCCTTCCTGTCTGCCTGATTGAAAAGAGAGACACAATTTCGCTACATGTTGTCTGCTCATTGCTTCTTCCCCATAAACTTCGACGATTTGACTGTGAATGTCAGTTGCGGACACATTCTTTGCCTATAAAAATCAGATAATGGCTCACACTTCCAAATGAGACAAATTTTCTAAACTCTTGCAATTTCAATCGTCTTGAGCCGTCTGGGAACTTTCACTACCTACCCGCAAACCAGCTGTATGACAAGTAAGGCCATTTGTCTCCAATCTGGGGAAATAAAATTTTTCCACAATATGTAGTTTTCAAATGCTGCGGCTTGTAACCTTTTTTTTTTGTCATCTCTCGTATTATTATAATCAATAAAGAACTAACGTTTACAAAATATCCGAACCATTGAAATTTTGTCTGGTAAGATGGACATATTATAACTTACCAAAAAAATTATTTTCACGGAAAGAAAACGGACACATCCGTCTTCCATATCGTTATTCTAGTTTGTTCAAAACTTAAACTTGGTGGGGTGTGGAAGCTTGGAGACAGACTCAGGGGTCATTCTCGTAACTTGATTGTGGTTCAAATCGCAAGATCCGTGTTCAGCAGCTCTCGTTTTTTCAGAGTGTTACGTAAATCAAAATCAAATAAATCAAAACTCAAACGTTCTCTTTATTTATTTTTTTCTTCTAAAATGATGCTTAAAATCCCCTCAAAATAATTTGTGTTTCATTCATTTCTTGTTTTAATAGATTATAGGTATATTTCGTGCCATATTTCTTTCAGAAATGGTTGAGGGAATCTTTAATCATTCTTTCTTTGCATTGCAACTTTCTTTCTTTTATTGTTTGCATTAGAATGATATTTTTTAATACAATAATGAATTTCTATTAGGGCAACTTGAGGAAAAGTAATTGGCAGTTAATATTATAGAATAAAGAATATGATGAATTTTTTTATGAGATAGCTCGTAATATGTCTCCTTTTCTTTTATTTTGTTAAATCTCTGAGGGAAAAACATTTTTTTTCAGTTAAATGAATAATAAAGTATAAAATAACGGAATGACATTGAAAATTTTAGAAATAACTGGAATTTCATTTTGAAACTTCATAACTGAATTTTCATAAATTTTCAATTTTGCTAAGTTAATACTTTAATCGTATTGTTCCCTTAAGCAATTTCTATGAATAAATGTCTCTGGCGCAAGAATAATATATTTATTACAAAATTTCTTTCAATACAAAGTTATTTTAACAGTTGAACATCAAATTTAATATGTTTCGAGATCACAAAATATAATGTAGTTGCCAAACGGTTTCACGTGAAAGAAACAAATAAATATAGTAAAATGACCGGTACAAAAATTTAATCAAATTAGTTAAAAGTCTCGTGACGCTAGTTCTCAATTCTTAACACTTACGATTAATTCATTTTCTAACTCGTGATTACAGTCCTTCCCTAAAAATATAACTTAATCCCCCATTTAAGTTTAAATACAAAAGAGTGTTATCAATTGAATTTAATTCTTCACTCTGTTAATACATTAATTCTTAGAAATTATACCTTTCCTTATTCTAAATGCTTCAATAAATTCTATTAAAATGGAATTTTTTCCTTTGGCTCACAGTTGAAGAACTCGGATACAATCTTACAGAATATTTGTCATTTTTCTCTTACAAATTTATTTGGAAATTCTTAACGCAATTAAAATGTTTCAATTTATTGTTCTGTTTTACGTTGCTTTCCTGCAATATAAATCAAATAAGGAATCGTAAATAAAAACTTTTAGCAAATGGCTCAAAGCAAATCACTTAGCAATTGAAGTGAAGAGAACGAATTTTAAATGTATCTTGTATTTTAATTTAATCAAGGAATTGTAATCGAAAACTGTTACTTCTCATTGCAATAAAATTCTTTTCATTCGGATATGTTGAAGTGAAATATCGTTTGAAGCAAAAGCATTTTTATCGTTTGAAGTTAAACGAAAAATTGTGTTATTATCCTTTATGCTGAAAATATTTTGATAAATAAAAGTAAATTTATAATATTTAATTGGTTAATAAGTTAAAAATGTATATTATTTGTTGAATTATGTTTTAAACAGGATTCTTAGTTACTAATTCGAATCCAATTATCGATAAACTCGTA
This sequence comes from Trichonephila clavata, assembly GCA_019973975.1. Taxonomy (NCBI): domain Eukaryota; kingdom Metazoa; phylum Arthropoda; class Arachnida; order Araneae; family Nephilidae; genus Trichonephila; species Trichonephila clavata. The sequence continues at coordinate 11,667 of BMAO01027772.1, read as the reverse complement.
GAAAATAAGATATAAGAAGCATGATATTATGAAATTAATGTTTAATTTCATGTAAATTATATCCTTAATTAATTGCTAATTAATTTAAATTATAATTCAAATATCAGACCTTAGCTTAAGATATTATGAGAAAAAGAATTCCTTTTCTATAGAATAAAACGAATAATTGATTGATGTTATACAGAAATGAAGTTGTTGAATGAAATTGCTTGCGTGAATTGTTCTATATACAACATTTCTAAGCTTTCGAATAATGCCAATAATTTTCATAATTCATATTTAAATATATGATTTTCTTTTCATTTTCTTTAAAAATATATCTATTCTTGAGATAAAATTTTTATTATTTTTTTTCCTTTTTGGACGTATATTTCTCATACAAGACGATGATTTCGTATGCTTTAAAATTACTTTATATATTGAATAAATAATTAAAATGAATTTTTATTATTGGTGTGATTCCTAATTAATTGAAATAATGAACAGTAAAATTATTGAAGTGGAAACTTTAGTCATGTTTTTATTTTATTTGAGGATTGAATGTAAATGAATTGTCACGCTCGGGTCAGTTACGCTGAATCGGGTTTACTCAGCTCCAGTCGTCATAAGTCACGTTTTAAAGAACTTAGTCATCAATTAGTATAACTTAATAATTAGTTTCTCGCAGAAAAAATACTGCGTTCAATATTTTACTATTTGTAAATAGTTAATTATTTTTTGAAGTAAAAACATTTTTTTTAGGTGAGTATTAAAAATTTCATGACCATTTTTTCCCGTGAAATCTTTTTTTCCACGCACTTTTTTTCTTGTAAACACTAAGAGTTTCACGTCAGACTGACCGCATGACAGGAAACATCTGCTCATACACCTCAGTGCCCGAGGTCATGAAAACTAAGATGGGTACAGTAGACCTTGTCCTTCATGGGCTGTTGAGCAATTGAGTTGAGAATAAGAGGTACTGAAATTTTGTATTAAAGAATTTGATCCAAAGTTTTTATTTTTTTAAATAAAAGATTACGAATAACCAAATTTATTTCTTTTTTTAAATAAATGATATTTTATCTCATTAAATATATTTAATTAAATTCAGCCAACCCAACTCTAAACTGCTATAAAAAATCTAATATGAATTTTTTTTTGGTTAATTTCAAAATTGTTCACTTACATAGGTAAAAAAGAATTTCTGCAGTTTTCAAAATGAAATACCATAAACAGTGAAGGCAAGACTGCAGTGAAAATTATTGCATTGATTGTTTGATAAAAAGAACAAAAACTACTCTTTTTCTAACACACTGTAGAAAAATATTCAAGAAAACTTAAAAGAAGTTGCAAAAAGTAATGCGCCAAAACTCTTCCCCAAATTTCATTTTTTTTCATTCTATTTTTTTTTTGTAAAAAAAGCATTTTCCTCCTAAGAAGAGATATTTTTTGTTTCTATCCTTCAATAAATCCTATTACACAAACGCATGAAAAAATATTGTTGCATCTTTTCTGTCTCCTCGCTCAACAAAGAGGGAAAGATAAAGTGAAGTAAAAATAGCCACAATGGGCAGTAAACATGAATATTTTAACACTACAGAGAATTGTTCTACACGGTCTAAGGAAAAGCGTCTTACACGTATTGCGTGTTATCTTTCGCGTGCATTCTTTGGGTAATGTTTAACTTTCTTCGTGGAACGCTTTATATAAAGATTCTTTTCCATTCTTTCTTTCTTTTTTTATTCGTAACAAACTTAAGCGCAGGAAGTGATGATTTACTAATGCTGGATACTTTAGCATTTTAATATTTTGTGAAAGAAAATTTTCTTATGCATCACGTGTGTTTAGGGTTACAGTTATGGTAGCATCTAAATAAGAAATCCATTGCTTTTTTTGTATGACATTATTGAGGTTGCCACAAAGCAGTAAATTTTAAAACTAAAGGTTTCTAAAAATCTTCTAAACTCTGTAACTTAAAATTTTTGTGTGTTTTTTGGAGCTAAAATATGCTTAAATATTTCTAAGCTCGAGATTTAAAGGGGTAAAGGTTTACTGAACTCCATTAAAAAATATATCGCAGTATTTTACGCAAGTTTATTCAACTTTATTTCCATTATATATAAACTAGATTTTTTTAAAACAATTTTTTTTTGTATTTGATAAATATATACAATAAAACGAACATTGAATTTAAAAAGCCGAAAGGTACCGCTGTTGCAGCGAACCACTTCTATTTAAAAGTCTTGTGGCAACAGTCAGTGCGTGTATCCATTTCAAAATGCAAATACGTTTTCTTATGAAATGTTTTTCCGTGAAATAATTATTACGTGAAATATTCTATTTGTTGTGAAACGTTCTATTCCAAGTGAAATATTCTATGTACCGTGAATTATTCTTCCTCTGTAAAATACATTCAATAGTATCAAATTTCAGTTTGATTTATTTATTATTGTGTCAATTCTTTTCATTAGACTGATAAATTCTAAAATGAAACTTTTAGGCTTAATATAATTCCATACAGTCCCATGCTTTAACGTTTCTGATTCTACAGTGTAATATATGTTTCGAAATTTTACTCATATAAATATTCTTTAAAATTTACCTACAGTGGACCTCAAAAGTGTTCGTACACTTGCAATTTCCTATAAAATTTAATGTTTTTGACTAATAAAAATTAATATATTGTAATTGTAATTTTGTTGTGATATCTGCAACTTGTTCTTAATAGAATGACATAATTATTTTTTAAAAAATGATATAACTATTGTTTTTAAAAATTAATAATCAAATAGCTATTGAAAAATTACGCTACAAAAGTCTTCGTACACCTAACAAAAATCTCAACTTAGCTTTAAATATTGTATTTATTTCTTACTTTAGCGCTTAGTAGGATATCTTTTAGTGTTCACAATAACTTTTAAATGTTTTGGTATAGATTTAATCAGTTTTTTGTAATTTTTGCTTCGGTTTTCCTCCATGCTTCCGTTATTATTATTTTTACTTCCCATTATGTGTTTATATGTCATGCTTTCTTTTTTTTAAATCAAATTCTCATCAAATATGTTCTACTGGGCTAAATAAACTGATTGAGGAGGTTTTTCAGAATTTTGGACAGTTATAGACACCAGCGGCGTACATTGACAGCAAAGCGCTTAGCGTCATTACCCTGTTAAAAAATGAAGTTGTCTCCTATCTCCAAATTTTCGGCAGATAATTTAAAATTTCCTTTTAAAATATTTAAATAGAGCTCATAATTCACAATACCAAAAAAAAAATCAAATTACCTAATTTTAAAGATGATTTACACTCCCATGCAAGAACTTCTCCACCTCCATGCATCAGCATGGAGGTGTAGGAGTTCTTGTTCCACATAAATTCATGGGATCAAATTCCTCATTTTTTCATTTACAAACCATGATATGCCCAACAGAACCAAAAATATTTAATTTTCCGTCATCCCAATCAATTTGCTGTCAATTTTGAATTTTCTGAAACTTAATCCCAAGAATCAAATTGGATCAGTAAACCATGGAGATGGAAGTGGTCTTGCGTGGAGGTGTAAATCGGCCTCAAAATTAGGTAATTTGGCATTTTTTGATGGTATTGTGAATCATCAGCTCTATTTAAATATTTTAAAGTGAAATTTTAAATTATCCGCCGGAAATTTAGATATAGGAGACTACTTCATTTTTTAACAGCATAATGACGCCAAGCGGTCTGCTCTCAATGTATGCCGCTGGTGTCTCTATAACTGTCCAAAATTCTGAAAAAACCTCCTCAATCAGTTTATTTAGCCCAGTAGAACATATTTGGTGAGAATTTGATTTTTAAAAAAAGAAAACATGACATATACACACATAATGAGAAGTAAAAACAATAATAACAGAAGCATGGAGGAAAACCGATGCAGAAATTACAAAAAAACTGATTAAATCTATACCAATGCATTTAAAAGTTATTGTGGACACTAAAATATATCCTACTTACTAAGGTAGGAAAGAAATACAATATTTAAAACTAAGTTGAGATTTTTGTTAGGTGTACGAAGACTTTTGTGGCGTAACTTTTCAATAGCTTTTTGATTATTAATTTTTAAAAATAATAGTTATATCATTTTTAAAAAAATAATTATGTCATTCTATTGAGAACAAGTTGCTGATATCACAAAAAATTATAATTACAATATATTAATTTTTATTAGTCGAAAACATTAAATTTTGTAGGAAATTGCAAGTGTACGAACACTTTTGGGGTCCACTGTAATTACCTATGGCCAATGGCCAGGCATTTGATAAATAGTTCTTTTAAAATGTGTGAAAAATATTAATTTTTTCTCTTCTATATGATTTGAAATAAAAAAAGAAATTCTAAGACACTTTTTGTTATTTTTTTACCAAAACAAGTTTTTCAAATCAGTTGAAAAAACAAGTTAACAATATTTTTGTTTAAAAAGTTTCAACACATTAAAAAGCATTAATAATTATAATATTCGAAAACATATCCGTAAGTTTTATTTTAAAAACCCTTTTAAAAACAAGAAACCTCACATTCTGTATCCATTGAATTTCGAATGAAACTTCCAGCAAAACTTTTATTTCGAAATATTCCATGTCATAAAAAGATGTCTACCTTTTAATTTTTAAAACAAAATTTTTCGTCTCATTTCTTTAAACGAGTTTCTGCATAATCCCCTTAATTTATTTTCATCAGTTTTTTTTTAAATAAGTGCACTTTTTCCTTAGAAGCAAATATTTTTTTTGAAAATTGAGCTTTCAATAATCTTAACTTCTTAATTAAAGGAAGAAAGGTTACATTAGTATTATATGAACTTATTGGAATTACTAAAAAAGGAAAAAAATAACGTAAGAGCAGACGAAAAAACTGTTTTCGTATTAATTTTTTAATCCAAATTTATACAGTGGCTTAATCCAAATGAAAAAAAATGAATACTCAAATTTTTTTTCCAATAACTTCATTCAAACTTCCGAACTCATTTTCATATGAATAGCTTTCACATACAGTCTATCTTCCAAAGTTCAAATATTTACTTGATGTATATTGGAGCTTTATTATTTTCAATGACTTGTTTTTAATATGTCTAGACAAGTCTAAATTTTTGCTATTTTATACATTGAAGTACATTGCAGAAATTTAATTTCATGTTTTAAGCTCCACAAATATTACTTTAATGCTTGTTTAAGTAAAGATGTGTTTTTTCGGTTGTTTTTAAGCCCTGATTTGAAAAACAAAAATTGTATAAATTTATTGAAGTACTACTTATTGAGAGAGAAATTTAGAATATTGCTGCTTGATGCAAATTGATTCTTATACAGGAGACATTTAATATCCCCATAGTTTTCTACTTTAAAGCTTCTTAAAAATTTATATTTGTTCCCACAGTTCTTTTTTGTACATTAATATATATTGAATTTATAAGAAATCATGTATACTGGCATAATATTAAATCTTATCATTAAAAACTGAAACTCGTATATAATTTAAGATGAATTTCGCAAAGCATTCATATGCATCCCTTATTTTTGAAGATCTTTTAAGGTGAAACGAAAATTTGTTCTACAATCTATAATATTGGATGAATTTTTTAACATTCTAAAAACTTATTTCAGATTTTTTTCCCCCATCATATTCAAACCTAGTAACAAAAACAACAAGGGTAGATGTTAAAAGGCCAAACAGCATGCTTACAAAATAAAATACACGTATTTTCAATATTATTTCAGATTTTAAGGAAAATACATAAAATTAGTGCAGTTTAACCCAATAAATTCAAGTTATTAATAAGTTATAGGGTAAACTTGGAAAATATGGGCATGAAAACACAAAATTGAAAATATATTACACCAAGACACTTTCCATTTCCCCCAAATTAAAATATTTCGAACTTTAGAGTATAATTTTTCTAATGGTATATGAACAAACCTCTAACTCTTGTTGCTGCGTGTATAAAGAAGCTCCAAAACAAATTTCACAATTGCCCGTATTTGACTAAAACTTTAGGTAATGTAGGCACAATTTCCAGAAATATAGGCTGTATTTTCATCATAAGAGTTAGCACCACAAACAGGACAAATGCAGGATGTATTCTGTTTGCTGGCACTAGCTCTGCGTTTTTCCTCTACACCTGTTCTACGACCTCCATTGGCAACTCTCTTCTTTGTAGTAGCCAGACATTCTGCGCTTGTCAGCTCTCTTGCAACATTATTAAGTCTTCAACGATTTCCACAGTTTTTTTTCAGTGTTCGAATTGGACTCAGCTCCTCCAAAAACGTTGATTGTGATAATTCAGTAGTGATGGTTGATGAGTAATGTTCTGCTGTAACTTGATTTAAGTAATTATAAGGAAGAGGTTTATAGAAGGAACTCAAAGGATGTGTAGGACGAGAGGATGGTCCAGAAGGTTGGAAAGCATTAGATCATCAAATTTCCGTACTGCGCATATTACCCTTTTTATTGCCCATATTTGCTTTAATGACATTATTCAATAGTTGGAATTACTGCTGTCGAAGGATGAAAGAACGAAACAACCCGCTCCAGCCAACGGATACTACACTCACATAAGATTACAGCCATTTACAGGTTTCATGTAAAATGAATTAATTTTGCATTTTAAATCTTAAGCAGATAAGTGAAATATAGCAAAACCCCAATTTGAAGCATTACATAGTTCTACTTACATTAAAAATGACCTGTTTGCATTTCTGTTTGAACCGCATAACAGCACAAACGAATCACACAGTCACCATGAGGCTTGAGCATTGTTCACGCAGCAGATCAAATGCACCATAAAAAACTAAACACAATTACGAGTAATATGAGTATTTGCTTAAATGTGTCCATATTACCATAGTGCCCATATTTGCCAAGTTTACCCTATTAATAGAATAATTGCGTATGTGGATTTAAATCGCAAAATATATAATTTTCTTACAATGCTCAACGAATGACAATTCAACCAGTGACCGTTCCCTTCAAAATGGAATAATTATTTCAAAAATTATAGAAGGTATTCGTAAATCTGCGGACCTAGTTTGGAATCGAAACAAGAAACGGCAAACCTAGCAGTTCATAAGCATTGTAACAAGAAGGCTTTATTAATATGACTTACATTTAGATTCTGGATTTCTAAAATAATTGAGATGAATGAAGAGATCAAGACTGCTTAGATCCTTAATTTTCTAGAGAAAGAGAGTAAGAAAGAGAGGAAAAAGATTCATACTGTGAAAAATAAAAGTATCTTTAAAAAGTCAGAAATTCTCTTTGGTTTCAAAATGTTAATTAATACATTGCATATTCATAACTAGAATGGAATTTTAATGAAGAATGTTTTGATGAAGGGAAGAGGAAGAACATAGATAGTTGCGAATTGCCATTAGATCTCAAATTTTTTTACTCTCACGTAGGTTTTTGAAAATTATACTGTACACTTTTGTTACGATATCTTGGTTAAATATTTTCCTGGCCGAACAAGAAAAGCAATTTTTATACTAAAGGCCGAGGGAGATATTTAACTGCATTATTAAATGAAATTTCAAAACCCAGAGAAAGAAAATTTTCCATCTTTTGAAACAAAAGACCTGATGGTTACTATTTAGTGCAATAACTTCAGTCAGATATAAGTTTGCAGTAAAATTTATTGTCTATAAAATCCTTAAATCATTTAAAAATTTATTTTCATTCAATCATGCTTGAAAAATTGTAAGTTTCTTTTTCTCAAATGGATTTCTAAATAATATTTAATTTTTTTTACTATCCATAGAGTATTTTTTTTTTGTCATTTACTTCTTCAATTTTTCTGAACCAATTTATAATCATGCTGTTCCTAACAAACAAACATTAAAATAGAGGTACAACACATAAAATAAAAATACTTCGTGGCCATGTTTCATCAAAAACATATTTTAAACAAATTCAAAAATAATTATTGAACTTTAACGCGGATATCCAAAAATATAGTCCAAAACTGATTTTTATATATATATATATATATATATATATATATATATATATATATATATAACGTATAACAAACCGTTAATAGTTGCATGTAGATATGAAATCATTAACGATTAAATATTCCAAATTATGAAAAAAATTTGGAATCGATGTCAAAATGGGTCAATCACGATCTTTTTGATAAGTTCTTGTGATGGTCTGAAACACCTGTTTTGATTCGTACCAGTAAGTGATCTCTAACAAGCTGTTGTTTCGCATTTATATTCTTTGAACATTGAAATTTATCGCGAAACATTTTGTCTTTCATGTTCATGGCAAAACGCCATGAAAAGCTATGAATCCCTGCTGTTTCTCTTGACACACGTCAAGAAGTTTGTTGTGATGATGAATGAAAATAAATAGTAAAGAGTAACATATACATAATAAAATGTTTGACGCGTCAGCAGTTTGTAGATTATAAATCCGGTTTCAAATACGAAAAGTTTTATTCTTACAAATAAATAAAGGAATTAGCGGATAATACGCCTCATTTCGACAATAGGAATAAAGTATATGTGCATTCTTAGAAAGAGAATATAAATTTAGTACCAGTGTTGTTGTTTCTAATGCCACCTGCCTGACGGTGTCATATCGAGGCCCACGAAATTCATCGTGGCAAGGGGCTAGGTGTACGCCTGTTAGCTTTTAGCTTTGAGCACCACGCAGGTGGTGACAGTACGATTTAGTTCGGTTCATACACGATAGATGGCAACACCATATATTTCCACTTCCACAATTTAGGCATGAAACTGGAGGGGAGGGAAATATTCTCCAGCCCCCTTTCCCCCGTGGTTTCTGCGGCGACCACCCACAAGACTTTCGGACCCTCTGATTTAACGAGCACGTACTCCGTGTGTACTCGGAGGGTATTTGGTGGCATCGGGCATCAAACCCAGGCCTTCCGGTCTGGAGTCCGATGCTCTAACTACTAGTCTACCCACGGCCCAGCTCATGTTAGCTCATTTAAGTAGCATTATAATCACTCAATACTTTGTTATTGAAGAATTTTTATAATTTAAAATGATTATATAGTGTTAAAAATGAAGCTTTGCCGCGATTTTATTTTCCTTTAAGAAACTTATTTCACGTATTAAGAGAAGAATAACATTTTCAGAAATGCATAGAGTGATTCAGAATTCATTAAATTATTTTAAAGGGCAGTACACAGCCCCTTATAACATCGAATTTTTACATAAAAATGCCTTGACTAAATAAAATGTTGAATTAAATTCAAGCAATAAACAAAAAAGAAAACACGCATTACTTATTTACAGGATCGTTGAAAAATGCTTCTTTGTGAAATCAATAATAACAAAACTTATTGTAGACAATAATAATTGTCTACAATAATTGCTCTTAATTCAGTCTATTTATATTAATATATACTTGATTCCGTGGATGGCGTGACTGGAAGTATGGAAAAAGATGCAACATTTCTCGTTCTATATTAATTTATTGCGATTCTCGTCACACATCGGGTTAGTGTGTTTACATCTTGTGATTGTCTGCCAGGCCAGTTTCTCAAAACTATTCTAAGGGTTTGCCATATTCTGTTCGGGATCCATGGTCGGGTTTACCCAACACCTCCTAGATAGTAAAATGAGCAGTGTTCGGCCTTTCGTTGCATCTTCACGTGTGTGGGCAATATTTGGAATTTTAAAAATAGAATGTTAAAATACTCCATCGACGCTATCAGCATGTATTACCGTTGGTGAACAGAATTGCGAGCTTTTATTATACACAGCGTCTTCAAAAAGCACTTGGTGGCGATGTTATAATCGAATAATTTTAGAGAGTTTCCTCTCATTTCTATTCTTTGTATACATTGTTCACTGTATTTTATTTGAACTTGTACTATCTCATGTGGTGCACTTGTACTATATCCAAAATATTTGTTGTACTGTGCTCTACAACACTTTTAAGGTTACCGTATGAGTTTTGAATAGCCTTGTTGTTCCAAATCGGATGTGAGTGTATTTAATTTGTAACAATAGGGCTATCCTCTCTTACTCGGGTATTTTTCCATCCAACTAAACTGGCACTTTGAGCTAGAACAACTCAAAGTTGCATGTACGTGACTACTAAATAGCTCTTAAACAGTCAACGAGATGGAGAATAATTATAATGTGGACAATATTGCCACGCTAGTACCGTTTGAATTGCAGTATCTTATTCCTGATTTGTAGTCCTGAATTACAATCGCTGTTAGAGAATAGAGGAGGATTTCTCTTCGGAAAGTTTCAAAGGTTTCATCTCTTTTTATATAAGTACCCATTATTTTTTACTATCTAGTTGTCTTGTCTGCATATAGCATAGCGTGGGCGATAACGTCCCCTTGTGGGCGTTTGAGGCTTTCAGGGGGGGGCAGTAAAAGACCCAGAGAAAATTAGGGGGCCTTGAGATGGAATGGAGGGGCTTGGGAAGATAAACCAAATATAGTCTAAAGAAGACTAAAAAAACACGCTGATTATGAACTAACAAAAGTAATCTTTAATACTGTTTACCTTATGTTGATTGTTTTCATTTAAATCATTTCTATATCACATGTACGGAAATTCACATATTTCGCTAGTTCGGGAAGTGGATGAAAAACTTCAAGATTACATTATATTCAGACCTACATTAAAGTGAATGATATAGTGCTTTTTAATTTCTGTAGTGCACGTGTTGTCTTTGTCTGTGAGCAGTAGGAAACATGTTTCGTCCACTGCATTTCATTTCGTATATTATCCAAGAAACATAATTAAATATGTTAACCAGGAATTAAAGTGGGATTCTTTAAGGACTGAAACTGTCAATTTATACTTATTTTGAAAGCAATAGTTTATTACGTATTACTTCGTATCATCAAAACCTCTGCCTGTCTGTATAACAGATAAGCTAAACCTTTTATTCCACTCTTTTAAATGAAGAAATTCAGTAGCGTTTCAATTTCAACAATATCCTACCTATAACTAAAATATATAATATTACACATTTAAATATATTTGTGGCATTAGCTATTTCAGATTCTTAAGTAAAAAAATTAGGGCCTTAGAAAAAAATTATATTAAAAAATATATTCTATTAGTGATGGGATATTTTTTAAAACTTAACTGTTGTTTTTACCATGTATTATGCACACTCTTATTTCTCTAGAGTGGGAGGGGGCGGTATCGAAATATTTACTAGAAAAGGGGGCACCAGTTCAAAAAAGGTTGGGAACCTATGGTGTATAGCGTACTTAGTTCTAACGCTTAAATTAATAAAAGTGAATTATTCTCAATATCAGCTTGTTATCCTTTCGTGTCTGATTTAATGGCTTCTCAATCTCTTCTGCCCCCGGGAATCTCAGACAATCATCGAGATTTCTATCTCAACCAACCCGAGGAGGAGGTACCGGGGTAAATTTATCATAAGTAAAACAAACACATTGGTTTATTTTATTTTTTATTTTTCTTGTTTTATGGTTTGTTATCCGTACAATTGCACTCTTCGCGTAGTATTTATTATAACGCTTTTCTACAGTCAGCATAAGATTACAAAACACACATTTTTCTTAAATATAAACATTAAAAAATTTAATACATTTTTTAAATATTTTGTTGAACGGAACGAAAAAGGAAGAATAAAGAATGTGGCAATCACTCACTTTGTCATTCAAGTTTCAACAAGAGTCATTAAGGTCATCTTAGT
>BMAO01027771.1:0-22034 GCA_019973975.1 Trichonephila clavata | reverse complement strand
TTTGAGGAATTTATAAAAATCTCTTTTATATTTTGAATTCCAATAAATTTTATTTTAGTAAGTTAAAACCAAAAGGTTCTAAGATACAGACATGTTTTTAATTATAGTTTTCAGCTTATTTTTCTGATTACATTTGTACAAATTAATGTAAATGAAATTTCATGCTTATTAAATATACACTACTTAACATTATTTATTTTACAATAAATGTTAGATTTTTCATTGAAGCTATTTCTAGGTTGGTTACATGCCATAAATTAGTGAAAATCTCAGGAATTTCCTTCTTCTAATTTGTTAACAGTGGAACTGTTGCCGAATATTGTAAAAAGTGACTAATATTTTAAGAATTATCAATTAATTTTTGTTAAATCCCATGTTATATGTTCAACACATTTGTTACTTATTTATAACAATCACTAAGAAAAGTAGATTTGTTCCATTTCAGTCATTTAATTTTAGGTTTTTCTGATGACATTTGTATTTTGCTTGCATTTCTTATTACTTATCATACCTACTATATTATTCCACTTTGTTCGAATTTTTTCACTTACATATCAAAGTTGGGAATAGAAAAATTCTAAATTTCCACTTCGAAGATTGACAAAACAATACTGAACATATTTTATTGGAAACGAATATTGCACAATTTGCTATTTTATGTAAAACGACAAAAAAATTACTAATAATTTATGTAAAACGACAAAAAAATTACTAATAATCTAGCAATTAATGTTTGTTAATATTATGAGATAACTAACTAAAAAGTCTACTGTAAATAGTTTGCCAGAATGAAGGCTGTGGTAACAGTACGACTGCACATCATGACTTCATATAATTCATCATAGAAAAATAAACATATCTTAAAAAGTGCAGGTGACTCTATTTGTTAGATTTTTCTGATGAATTCCAAACAACTCAACTCGAAATGAAAGATGAGCTTTTGAACACCATTAGCATGTCTTTCATTTCCTTATAAACTTTTCATTCCTCTTTCAATGCATACCAAGTAATGCTATGTAAAACTGTGTCAACAACGCATAGGTCATCCAGTGTTACTGCTTACAGTTAACTATGGAAGCTGTTTCACATCTCTGACCAAACTAGATATAGTTACAAGTACAAGATACTGTAGGCTTCCTTTTCGGCTGAAATCTTTTAATGGCAATCATTTCTGTGTACAACATCGAGCTTCTCTATTATTTAGAACAGGAACTAGTTGTAAAGTTGGCGGAAGAAAACAAACGAAAAGGAACAGTCAGAAGTTGTTTAGTTATGGTGTCTTGATACAGCATGTGTAAATCGATGTAAATATTTTCTATAATCATTGTTATAGTTTATGTTTTTGGAAAGTTCTTCTAGTTTTCCTAAGCAAGCCTGGGTGCATATGAGTACCAATATGTGTAATAGTTCGATTATATCAATAGCAATCGACGTGTTGCAGAGCCATCTGCAGTACATGTTGCTTCGTCAAAGAGGTAGAATCTACCTTGAAATATTGGAAAGGTAAAAGAATATGGCTGCATTACAGAATTTTATAGGAAGAGACTGATATGTTTTGAAGCCGAATATATGAAAATGTATCAATTAAAATATAAAGTAAAGTACAATTATGATATTAACAACGCTTCTTTACATTTATGTTTAATCTAAACTAATTTTGTCAAAACAATTCGGATGTCACTTATATGTATTCCAACAATATCTTAAAGTGATAACATAACGCAATGTCTCTCCAAGGTATACTTTGTGCTTGTTTGAGTTAAAAATACTTAAGCTAAAATTCAGTTAATCAATCTAGATCATTAAAAAAAATTACTTACTTAAAAGTCTAAATTTTTGTTTTAATTGCTTTATTTACATTTATTCTAGATAATTTATATTCTTTAAGTTAAAGATAAAACTTTAAAAAATGAGAAGCGTTTTCTGAAAATTTTAACATATTTCCTTAAGGTACACCTGAACGTAATTTTGAATATTATGCACAGTATAATAAAGTTAAATTTAACGTAAAATTTAATCTGTACGTGAGAATTCTCTGCAATCAACAAATGTTTGTTGAATTTTATATAAAAAAAAAGGTTTTTATATAAAAATCTTGAAATAATAACTTTTTTTTTTATCTTACAGAAATGGTAATATCTGTAATATAATAACTGACCTTGATGAAATATGAAATAAGCTGACTTTAATGCTAAACAAAATTATTTTGAACAATTTTCCGAAATTACCAGCAAAATTTAAAGAACTAAATAATCTTCACTTTTGCTTTACTTTAATAAAATTCCATTTCTAGGATTAATTCTGACCAATAAAAAAAGTGATTTACCAAATAAATTTTTTTTGAACAAAATATAAAATTTTTATTTTAGGTTACAAGGTAACACACTATTTTTATCTCAGCAAAGAAGTATGTTAAATAGAATTATATTTGTACAAAAACTAATATTCCATGAATTAAACATTTCAATTTGCTTAACACATGCTTAAGTAATATTTAAATTAATATAAATCAGGATTTTATGGAAAAGTTACATTTAGTTCTTAACATTCGCTTATTTTCTTAATAGAATTAAAACGTATTCTATAAAAATAATCGTTTGTGTTTATTCGGCTCAAAACATCTCAGCACCTTCGTAGAAAAATTAACTACTAAGACTTCTACACTCTTTACTACTGATGTCTTAATGTTCAGCATGACCAACTCGATGTACCAATTTTTATATAAGGTTCAATCATTTGAAACGTATTAAAAGAACAATGATACCGCACTGTCTTTGAATCTTAAATTTTTTTTTCAAAACTATATTTTGCTTTCTGTAACAAGTGGGAAACTGTCCTTTATGTCTGTTGTGTTTACTCTGTACTATAAATGATCCATACACTTTAGTGCTCAATTAATTGTTTTCCTTATGTACACAAGAAATCTATGTACAAAGAAAATGTACACTCGAAGAGAACTGTTAATACTTTTAGTTATAGATATTTATACGGTGTACAGATTAGTTTATAAGATATATAAATACTATTGTTAGAATTTTATTCCCTAAAATTATTATTGAAATATATTGTGTTTTCTGTGCAAATAAAAAGTATTATGGTTATAAATTTGAGTGTGGTGTCTTTTTATTACTTATTCATGTGCATGATGTAAAAGCTACTTACGAAATAAAAATTATTAGTTATCTTACTAATAAAACTTTTGGAGTTTCCATCTAGATTATATATTGGGGTGCACATTGAAAAAAATTTCAAAACATACCTATGAGGAAAAGATTTTCTCTGGTATATAGAGTGCATGTGTGTGTGTAAGTGTGCGTGTGCGTGTTGTGCTGTGTGTGTGTGTGTGTGTGTGTGTGTGTGTGTTGTGTGTGTGTTGAATCAAATCCAATCAAAAATTAATCTCGACTACTCTTGACATTGGTTATTTCAGCTTTTCACAAATCCTACTATTAGTTCACAACTCCCCTATTCATAAATATTTATTAATTTATATATCTTGTTCAAATTTTCAATCATTAATAAAATACTTTCTAATAATCCATTCAAGTTCAAATACATTTTTTAAAACTGTATAGTGGGTGACAATTGAAGTTAATACAGTTTTTTTCAAATATTACTTCATTAAATGAGTAACTTCTAACAAACAAAAATAATAGTCCAATAGAATACATAAAAAGGAAAATCGTTCGTTGCGTCCCAGTAGAGCAATGGATAGCATGTTGAACTTCTAATCCAAAGGTCGTGAGTTCGAATTCCTACTGGGAAAATCCCACTTAATTTCTGAGAATGTGATTTCTCTTTTTACTATACTATTTTATTGGAATAATTAAATTTAATTGGTCGTAGCCTCTCGCTACCCCTAAGATTCTCAACTCCCCTTCGAGTATTGCCCGAATCTGAACGTGTTGACTGGTTAAATAATTCAGTAGTCATTTTAACAAATCAATCTTTTATTTATTGATTTTTCTTAATTAAAGAGATTACACAAATACTATTCAATTTTTAAGAACAATAAAACACAGTGGAGAATGAGAAGGGTTCAATAATCGTGAACGATGGAATCCGATCTGAATCTACGAAAGATCGACGCGTACAATTACAGCTACACACTTCTATTTAATTGAAATCTATAACTAACCTGATTTCTTATGTTATGGCAGGTTCGTCTAGTTGGTTCTTTAAGATCTTGATTGGGTCAACTTGAAGTAGGATTCCTTCTTTAAGAGGCGACTTATTTCTCAGCTATTCTCGCAGTTCTTTTACGAACTAATTTTATCCACAACGGTGCGTTGGATTCTATTCACAACATCTACGTTTACATTTGAAAACACTTTCTCATTTCATTTCATTCTATTTTTTAACTCGCTAAACTTGAACTTATATAAAATATCTCATTTGCATAAATCACGCTTTGGCTCCCGGTGGAGATTGGTTGAAATAAATAAAACATTAAAGAATATATGAGAAGGTTAGTGAAACGTGTAAGAAGTAAGAGTCTCATTTGCATAAATCACGCTTTGGCTCCCGGTGGAGATTGGTTCAAATAAATAAAACATTAAAGAATATATGAGAAGGTTAGTGAAACGCGTAAGAACCCGTCACAAATTAATGAATAACTAGTAACAAACAAAAATAATAGTCTAACACCATATATATAAAGAAAAACGGAAAATCGCATTTTATTTGCCACTTAATATTGTGAATCTGTTATATATATATATTTATATTATAATTGTCATTATTTAATAAAAAGTAACTAAAATAATTTTTTGTTGTTGTTGACCTGTGTAGGAATTTTGACTTTAAAAAAAAAAATTTATATTACTTATTCACATTAAGATCAGTCAGTAGGGTAAAAATCATGAAATGATCAATTTTAATATTTTTGAAATCTGTATTTCATTACCTTTCTAGGGATATAACATTTATGCCATATTTTCACTTAGAACTATGTCAAAATGACTTTTAAAAATCAACTGGCGGGTCACGCCCCCTTCTGACAGATATTTGCCTTTTAAAAACTCAAAACATTTTTTATTAAAGAAAAACAGGTATTTTGGTACTTAAACATTTGTTGCAATGAGAGGACCCAGCCTTTTTAATATTAACTTTAAAAAAAAAGAAGAAACTGTAGTTGTGTGAAATTGTAGTGAATAATAAAACGGAAAACGAAAAAGCTTGGATCGGACTAATTCGACTGTTAGTTAAGAGAGGGATGGGGCTATGAAATGTATCAAAATGTAGTTTGCAGTCAATCTACCCATCATTTCTTTATCAAAAGTCATAATTTTTTTTTTTTTATTCATCTTGAAGAAAAATAATTTTATTTTGAGTTTGAGGTCAAATAACTAAAATTAATTCTCTTTACATTTTTTTCAAAAATTCAACCGCAAAGAACATATAATGAACTTTGAAATATTTTTAAATTTATTTTTCTGCTAACCTTTATACCAGGAGTCGGCAATCTTTTATCACTGTCATGCCAAACCAACCCACCAATAGGATTCAGCGTGCCACATAATAGGACATGTTTGAAATATTTCGATTCCCGCAATAATGCATGCATTCTAGAGTAGAGGTCAATAATATAGATTTATAGTTTTATTGCATATTAATTTTGCATCATTTACAAATATTTTTTAACATACAAATAAACAGCATTAAATATATTTATTTCTTCAACAATAAAAAAATTTATAATTGAGCATATAATAAGTTCCTTCAAACATATTCATTAAAATAAGAATAGGAAACATAAAACATAAGGATTTTTCTTCATTATAAAGTGAAATAAAAACTTTAATGCGAATCTAATGCTTGCCCCGCTCTATTTTCATATCGCAAAACCAGAGGTATAACGTGACTTTCAATTTGACCGGTTCTCAGCATTCAGTTGCTAAATAATTTCTTTGCGAACTCGAATATGTTTCATACGAGGAAAGATTTTTTTTAATCTGATATGTAGAACAAAATTGGAAAGCAGAGTACGTGCGATTTTCTCTCTTCAAAAAATTAAATGTGTCTCCAGCAAGAACATTCAATAATTTACAAAATAGCTATAACTTTATATCTAGATAACTAACTTTCAGACTTTTTTGTAATTCCTTAAAAGTCCGTAATTCTGAAGATGTTTGACAAACAAGGTTCTATATATTAGGTTATTATCAACTTCCATCCACTCAAATATTGACAGATTTGTAGAGTAGTGCAGAGTGACCCTGAGAATTGGACTGCGTGCCATAGGTTGCCGACCCTGGTTTATACCATATTACATTTTTTTTAACATAGGTAGGTTTCGATTAATAATAATTTTCTTTTTTCCAAATAACTTCAATCCGCCTTTTAAATCATATGTTTTCAAAATTCGAGAATTACATTCCCTTTTTTAAATCCTACTATTTTAGTTCACTCTTTCCCTATATATATATATATATATAAATAAATAAATACTAGCTGACCCGACCCGGCGTTGCACGGGCTTTTACCGAGGGTATAACTTAATCCCCATGTTAATTTCGTCTTTCTTTCTGACGCCATCACTTTTGTGTGGGTGTGACGCGTACGATGTGAGTGTATGGCCGTGAGTACGTGTCATGGCTTTCTCGTTTAACATTTTCCCTTCTCTTCACAAAATCAGCACTTCCAATATTATTTCTCGAAATTACTTTTACTTCTTTGTTTCTTTCCTCTCCGCTTAGCCCGGCGTTGCACGGGCTTTTACCAGTGAATAACTTAATCCCCATGGGAATTTCTTGTTTCCCTCAGGACGATAGCACTTATGTGTGTGTATGCGCGATGTGAGTGATTTCTTTAACTATGACATTAAAACTCCATTTTTCGAAATTTGTTCTTGCGTTGGTGTGGTGTGGTACTTAGGAGAGGTGAGTAAAAGCTTAAGTGTCGTCCTCGTCACTTGACGATGGTTGAAAATTTCGAGGTCCGTCGCTAAAAACCCTCGAATAGGCGAACAGTGCGAATTTATAAATCACTCACTCACTTTTCAATTCTTTCGTTGCAATTTTTAGTCCCCGGAAACGAAAATGTAGCCTTTTTAAAAATAGTTGTATGTTGAAAAAAGACAGAAAAGTAGAAATTTTTCAAATTACAAAATTTTATTACTATTTTAAATCTTGAAGTAAAATTGTGAGGATATTTTGAAATGTTCGACACACGGGAAAAAAGTTTCATGCAATTATCTTTATAAAAGAAGAAATTATTAAATGATTGTTTTAAGTATTTTGAGTGTTTTGTTAAAATTTGTTCAAAAACGTTTTTGGCTTTTATTTTTTTAAATTTACTGATTCCAAAAGTTTTAAAAATAATTTTTATTTATACGCAACGATTTTGATTCATTTTAGAAACAAATTATAAAATATGCAAAATATCATTGTTTTTGTAAAAAAAAATAAAAAAAAATAAAAAAATTTTTTAATTCTTTAAAAAAAAAGATAGTTTTCGGCATTTTATTTTTTTTAATCACTGATTCTAAATGATCAATGAATTTTTTAAAAATCATTTTCATTTAAATTCATCTATATTTATTCATTTTAGAAGAAATCATAAAATACAAAACAAAATTAATTAATTATTTTATACTAATATTGATTAAAAATATTCATTTAGCAATTAATTGTGACAGGCCAATTTAGTGATTTTTGATATATTAATAACACCCAATTAATAAAGACGAATTTTTATTTGAACATAGCTTTTATTTTTTTCTAAGGAAGTTATGATTATTTAACTGAATAATTCCAAAAAAATTTCAAAATGGGCAAATTTTGCGTTTTTATTATGAAATTATATGTGAAAAAAAGATTTATATATTAGGCATTATTTTGAAGTAAACTATATATTTTATGAAAGAGAACAAAAATTTTGATACTAATAAATAGTTTAAATGAGTCTCAGAAATGTATTGAATACATTTTGTCATCTTAATCTAACATCTATAATGATTTAATTTTGAAAATTATCTAAAGAGAAAATGACGAAAATTGAAGCAAAAATAACTTTTTCACTCGCACTTTTTTTTACTCCTATCTCTCGCACTCCTATCTTGAATGGTGGATGATAGCATGATTGATTGTTACTTTCCCATGTTAGATTTTTTAGTTTTAAAATTATTAAAAAGAATTAATTGTTAAATTAAATAAATTAAAAATAATACATTAAAATATAATTTAAAAATTTATTACTTTGACAGCAAAAGCTTTTCTGAAAGCTATGAAAGAAATTTAGAATTATTGATGATCAGAACTTTAAATTTTATTTTCAATTCCCTCGGCCAATGGGGCTTCGGGAGGTTGATCTGCCAGACAAATGAGGTAGCAGCTATTCGTGTCATATTGTGAGTGGAAAGTGTTGAACTTTGGGTTTCTCCTTTCCGGTGTAGCGAGAGGGAGCGTTCTTATTGGAGGTTGTACTAATATGGTGGCTTCGGTTCCGGGAGGGGTACCGTTGCCGTGTACGGGTGAGAGAACTTCCAGAGACCGTACGGTCATTGGAGCACTCTGATTGGTTGTTGCTATCTGAAAGTGAAGAAGTAAAGTAAGTAGCTCTATCTCAGCTGTCAAAAAAACTCTTAAGTTGATAGATTCGCGAAAATTCAATATTAGGCAACCAGGGGTCTACCTGAAACCGAAAAACATTTCAAGGGGTTTATGACACAAGAAATTTAGGAAACTCTGCCTAAGCCTTCACATTGAAGTTGTTTGAAAAATTAGAAAGTAAGGTGTGAACTTAAGTGACAAACTCGTCACTTGAGTGATTGACAAAATTACGCAAATTTACCGTCCGTCTCCAATAGTCCTCGTAGAACTTCAAAACGTGACACAATTAAAAAATCAAACAACGCAAGTGATCTTTTAGATCGCATCATAGCAATTGTGGGACGAAATAAATCCGATGCAATAAAACAGATAACCCGACCTTCGCCACTTAAATGTCTGCACCAAAAAGTCTGATTGTTCAGGTCTATTACCTGGCTTGATTTCCATCCCACTCTGAAGCAATACGAGAGCTGTAGGAGATGGAACTGGTAGCTTTGAATCTCACTCGTTATAAGAACGAATCTCATTTATCGCATCATTCTCCAAACTTCTTCATTACTCAAACTGGAAGTCTTAGGCCACCACAGATTTAATATGCATTAGCTCCTCTGCACGCGGGCTTACAATGACAATAGGATTCAAACCCCCTACTCCAGTGCTTCTCAGACTTTCAATATTTGTGACCCAACATTCAATCATAATATTTATTGCAACCCCCCCTTCCATGCAATAACAATGTATCAAATTCTACAACACTATACCTTGACGCGAAAACTACAATACGACTTAAACCCCTAAGTGCCCCTGACGTATATAAGCGTTTCCGTCGGCCAAAATGTTGATTGCCCTGGACGTATATATACGTCGTTCCGAAGTGTAATCTTTACTGTGCACGGTTATCCATAAAAATATTCCGAAGGCTTTGGAATGCCATAAAACCAGGTGGGCATTACGTAAATCACGATCGACCGGTGGACCGCCAAGACATTTTGAGGTGACCGCCTAAAAATTTTACCAGTTAGTAATTAAATACGGAAAATTCAAGATAGGCTGACAGTACGCAAACTGAGCCTTCTACCGACTATAACAACAAAAACTAACTTTAGATAAAAATGTTTTATTTTTTTAAGATATTTTGAATTGTTTCCTAATAAATGTATCATTTGATATAATTATATTTGGGGCTATTATTATTAAGTTTGTATCTTACGTTATGCTTTAAACGCGGTTTTAAAAGTGTTGTTTTTTTTATTTTAGTTCTGTAAGTTTTAGTACATATTCCGTACTTACATTAAGTTATAATAATAACCTTTTCCTCACCTCACCACACCTACGACATTGGACAGTAGCGTACACAAAAATTTTTATAGGGAAGGGGTCGAGGGTTGAAGGTCTACCATTCTCGTATCATACCCCAATACGCAGCCAAATATATCTTTTTGATTTTGTCGATTGTCGGGAACAAAAAACAGCAAAAAATAAATTACTGAATAAATAATTAACATTTAATAAATAAAAAAAATTACTAATATCAAATACTTAATTACATTTTACTTGCTACTTACATGGGGCTATAATGAATCAGAAAAAAATGAAGGGTTATGAGGAAGAGCCCGGACCCGTGGACCCCTCCCCCGCCCTTGTGTGCGCCACTGACATTGGGTGGACCGCGACTCCTTGAAAAATTAGAATTAGCCCGCACCCTGGAAAAGTCCGCCCACCCCTGCCATAAAAGAACTTTAAAATTTTTTCTTCTGAGGTTTTGCTTACTTATTCTTTTTCTCCCCCCCCCTCCACACACATACGTCACACACGCGCACTTATGTGGAAAAGGGTGGCATTTGGGATTGAATTGCGTAATTTTTAATCAACAGTTAAGGGATGAAAAATACACAGTACAAATGATTAAGATATGTGTTGTTGTTTTTTTTTACATAATTTCATAATTTTATACATGACAGGCTTGGTAACTATTAAAATTGTTCTTAACTTAGAATTGTTAAATTAATCATAAAATACATCATGCAGAGCATCAGTGTATAATATCAGTGCAAATGCGTATATATTTTTTATCATGTCAGAATATTTTTGTTTGTTTACTTTCAGTAAGTTAATATTTTTTTAAATAATTTTTTGTCTTTGACTTCTCAATATGTTCGCACCCCCTTCGTAGATCCCTAGGGGGGGGGCGCCACACAGTTTGAGAAGCGCTGTCTTACTCGATTACGCTGACAACGATTTCTCGACCCTGAACACACCCACGGCTCAAAATTACAAAAAAACTACGGCTTAAAATTTAATTTTATCCTCTCGTCATAATTAATATAAGAAATAGGAAATAATTATATTGAAGTAACATAAAAATTAATTCGCTATCAAAAACATTAAACTGCGTAAAATACGCAATAAAAAAACAACTGATCTTTCGGGACAATGGCCTTTACTGCTCCATATCCCACGAAGAACTAACTGTAACTTATTTTTCATAGGGTGAGACTGTAGTTGAAAAGTCATGATGTTATATTGACGGACAGTTTATCAGTTTTAAAAAGTATCCAAAATATTAATAGAAAATCAAATATGATAATTTTAAATTCAACTTTGCAAGAGAGTCTCAAAATAGTTCAATCCATCGCATTCATTTGGGTACAGGCACATAAGGGAATAGAAATCAATGAAGAAGTTGATAAATTAGCCAAAACCTCTCCAGATCCTTGGAATATTATTCCTTGGATTTGTGAGTGGAAGATCTTCATACACATTTCAAAAAACATCATAAAAATACACTCATGTCCATAAATTAAGGAAAATTTAGAATCACACAGAAATTTAACTCTAAAATAAAAATTTCACCTGTAGAATTATCACACACATCTTGAAGAAGAATATTCAAATTACAGGAAACCACCCGATGGCGCGGATAGTACGTCACAATGACGAGAGTATAAGAGAGGGGTATATAAGGAATGGTGGCAAAGAAGTAAAATAGTTCACAAGCGCTTTAAAAGCCTTTCAGTGCAATAACCGCATAGTTATGGCACAAAGGAAGCATTCGGAAGATTTTTTACGTGGTAGAATTATCGGACGACTGGAATGCGGACGTACCCAGCGAGAAGTATCCGAGGAACTTGGAATCGCCCAGAGTGTCATCTCCAGGCTTTGGCAACGATTCCAAGATGATGGTAATGTGAGTAGATGTTACAGCACAGGTCGCCCCCGAGTTACAACGCCGAATGAGGACCGGTATTTGGCAGTTACTGCCAAAAGAAAAAAAACGGAGCACAGCATCAGACCTATCTCATCAGCCCTCTTCAGCTTGGTACGACAGTTTCAAGGCAGACCGTGTACAGACGCTTAGGGCACATTGGTCTATATGCTCGTAGGCCTTTCAGATGTGTTCCCCTTACCGCAACTCACTGTCGCCTGCGATTAACCTGGAGTAGAGATCATACATTGTGGACACCGCAACAGTGATCTTGTGGGATGTTTTCCGACGAGTCCAGGTTTAGTTTGCATTTTGATTCTCGCCAGACTTTCATATGGAGAGCGCCAGGTACCCGTTACCACCAAGAGAACACCATTAAACGACACCGTTACGGTGGTGCAGGATGGCTCGTTTGGGGAGGAATTATTCTTGGTTCCAGAACTGACCTGCATGTTTCAGAGTGTAACGATGACAGGCCACATCTATAGGAATGTCATTCTGGAACAACATGTACGTTTGTTTCGGGGTGCCATGGGTGCTGAATTTCTCTTAATGGATGACAACGCTCGTCCTCACCGTGCAAACATTGTAGACGAATGCCTTCAATCGGAGAATATCCCCTGTATAGATTGGCCAGCATACTCACCGGACTTGAATCCAATAGAGCATGCGTGGGATATGCTTGACCGACGAATTGCAGCCCGTCAACGCCCTCCCACCTGTCTACCAGAACTTCGGAGGGCATTGCTTGATGAGTGGTGTAATATTCCCCAAGATCAGATTGATAATTTGATACTCAGCAGGCCTGTATTGCATCGTCCGGGAGACATACTCATTATTAACCATCAAACTAACCATGTTATACTGCTTTTTGTAAATAGGTTCCTATTTGAAATTTGCTCCAGGGAGTAAAAATCACAATTTTTATTAATTATGTCACACATATAGCATCTTTTTTGCTCTTTACCTTTTGTTTAATAAATAGACTTTACAAATAAGTCAAATTTGTTTTGCTTCTGTCTCTTTCTTTACCTGAACTTCATTATTCTTAATTTATGGACAAGAGTGTATAAATGAAGAAGAATGGATAGGGAACAGAAGATATAAAAATTATAATTATATTTCGCATCTTTTGAAAAGTGGAATAGACAGGCAGCAAACAATAGAAACTCAGAGGTTTTAATTAATAAGATGCGAGCAAAAAAAAAAAACTCTTATTGAATGATAGTTTTTTTTTAAGTAAACAAATTCTTCATTGTGTTCGGAATGTCAAATGCTAGAAACAAATGAATATTTCATTTTAACCTGCAACAAATACAAAGCACAATGAAAAATTTTGAAATTTTTTATCTCCAAGTACGACGAAAGGTCCTATTTAACAATAGAGAATTGTAAAACAATAGAGCATGTGCAAAATAGGAAGGATTCTTAATATCAACCAATAGACTCTAAAATAACAACATATAGATTCTAAATTTACTATATTCATCAAATTCTGTCGGCGCATAAGGCGCGATATCCAAGTTTCCAATTATACAGTGTTATCACTGTACTGAACTGAACTGGAAAGTCATGGGAGAGAAGCTAATTAGAAAAGGAGCATAAGAGTAAAAAGTCCCGTCTTTAGGAGGAGGAACAGAGGGCTGAGTGCAGCTCTGGTTGGTTCTTTATTTAGTGAACTTCACCAGGTACGTGATAGCAATTTGAAATATTGAGAAGTGATTGACAGGACTAATTATAAACTAAATGCCGTGAATCTTGTGGGATGAGGTATTAGAGGTAAAAATGAATTAATTCACTACTGATTCATGAAACATTGGATAAAAATTGTCTCTAAAGGCCATGTTGAATATATAGACACGACACGGAAACAGGGAGGACCATGATCAATCGGCTACTACGGACACCCTATAATAATCGGAATTTCTTAAGCCTTTTTGAGATTTATGAGATTTTATTTCACGTTTCATTCTGAAACTCTGCAAATTGCCGCGGCAGTCAAGCAGTCAAGGTAATGGAGTCGGGGCCACTGAGTCATGAGTTCGAGCCCAGTACCGCTGAAGACCCGCCGTGTAAGGGAGCGATGCACGTCATATCCATCGAGAGCTAAAACGCCCTCCCGTTGATGTGGTATTGTAGTTAGGAGAGGGGGTGAAAGCTCAGGTGTCGTCCTCAACACTTGACTATGGTTCAAAATTACGAGATCCGTTGCTAAAAGCCCTCGTGTATAGCTGAATGAGGCCACGTTAATATTCACTCACTCATAACAAGGAATGAGTGTGTGTTTATTTACGCCACACTAAAAAGCAATAAGGGGGTATTCGCAACGGTCCTCGTAATTCTGAATCATGGTCACATGACGAGGATGACACCTGATCAGGCACCCACCTCTCCTAATTTCCACACCATACCAATGGGAGGACGTTTGAGCCTAGATATATTTAACGGGCATCGACCCCCTGTGCACGGGGAATCTTCAGTGGTACTAGGGCTCGAACTTATCACTCGCTGACCATTAGTCCATGACCATGACCAATAGGCTACCGAAATCACCTCACAAAGAGCAAATCATGGCTCGAAGTTCAATTCACTTCAGTACAGTGATAACACTGTAAAATCGGAGACTTGGCTATCGCCTTATACTCCGACAGAATATAGAATATTTAGATTGTGGCTTGAATATTGCTCGTTATTTTAGCATCAGTCAAAGTTACGATGTTCGTTGCCATCGTGTCTCTCTTAAAATGACTTTGTTCAGATAAAATCCATCAATAAAGGTGAAGTAGCCGTGGAAGCTGAGTTGTCATGGTGGCAAAATCGTGGCCGATATTGTCGAATCGTGGGTTCGAATCCTAACGTCACTGAAGACAGCAATGCAGAAGGGCTTAAAAGTCTCGATGCTCAAAGTCTGTCCGAGTTGGTAAGGTGCTGTAGATTGGAGAGAGTATTGCCAAGTCGAGTGCCTTCTTCGTCACTTGATTGTGGCTCGAAATTACGAGTTCCATCACCAAAAGCCCTCATGTTGCTTCCTGACCTTATAATTTTGTTCCTTGGTCAATTGACGAGGACGACACCTGAACGAACAACCCCTTATGCTAACTACCATACCATGCCAACAGGAGACTTTCAGCTTGGCAGATTTAACGTGCATGAGCCTCCCCCATATGTTGGGTTCAGTGGAACCAGGACTCAAACCCCACTCACGCCGGTCAGGAGTTCGTGACCATAACCACTAGGCTATCGCGGCCACAAGGGTTGGTGATAAAAATCCATTTTGCTAAATTTTATGTTTATGATATCTGGCAACATATTAATTTCGTGAATAATCATAATAAGGCTTAGTATAAAACATCGTTCAAATCTGGAAATCATGCGACTTAATTTTTTTTTCCTTTGCAGATCTTATTTTCTTCATCAGTTGGATATCTTTCAATCATGACCTCTAGATACGTATCATCTGTTAACAGTGATCCTACGTACATGCAAATCGTCACTAGTGATAAACATGAATTCTTTATTAAAAAGGAATATGGCCTTGCAGCGAAAAAATTTATCGAGTTGACAGGCTCTGAAGCAAATCAGGAGAACAAAGTGGATGTCGAGAAAGACTCCCTTACGATACAGCACTGTTGTCGGTATCTTGCTTACAAAGCTCTGTATAAAAACGATATAGTATCTTTAATCCCCCATTTTACAATTGATCCAAGAATGCTGGTGACCTTGTTTGCAGCCGCTCAATACTTGGATTGCTGAAGTAAATTCATTTCTCGAGACTAAATGAATTGTAAATCGCGTGATTCACTTCGTTGTTTTTGTACGGGGAAAAATTCCCTAGAATGTGTTTTGTTGTATAAAACTTATTTATTAATCGCTGCAGTTGAGAAGAAATAAAAGAAATTCGTTCTATTCGGTAGTGTCTTTTTATTGAAACGTACTTGGTAAACTTAATTTTATTTTCTAGGTATTATGGTGAAGGTTTGAATTCATAGAGTAACACGAGGTGAGGAATTTTTAGATATGCTGTATACTTTAAAATTTGCACTCTAAACTCGTTTGAAACAAACTCTCTGGTTGTAAGCTATGTATGTTAAAAATAGTTAAGTATCCGACTACCCTAAAACTGAGTTTTGCGAAAAATTGCCAAATTTATTCTGGTTTATTTTATGGGCCATCTTATTAGCTTTATAAAATACCAAGTTGATCATTTTCCGTTTACAAGAACAAAAACTACAAGTGTTTTAGCAAAAGTAGATGCCGTTACTGTAAGCAAGATGTCATACTATAAAACTCGTTTTACTCGAATTGTGATTTTTTTTTAAAAAATCAAACGGGGTCAGCAATTGCTAAAAAGTTTTGAACATAATTGACTGAAATTTTTCCTGTAAGTTCTGTATAATAGAATTGTTTAACCTTTAGGTTTATCAATCACTGTTTTATTGCAACATTTACAGTCCCTTGTGTGAATATAATCAGTCTTTTTGAACATTTTCATATAGTAAGAGATAAAGTGCTCTAATTTTTGTAAAAAAGTATCTCTTATCCTGAAGGTCATTTTAAAATTGAATAATATAGCAACACATTAGATTGAAAATTTGTTTATAAACCTTTGGTGCAGAATGGGCCGCGTTTATGCTATTTTTTGTCAATTTTTACCTATTTCCCATTTTGGTAATTTCTTTCTCTTCTTAAATTTAGCACATTTTTCTTAAAATGCACTAAACAAATCTAAAAATAACAAATCCCCATATCTCTTTCTTTTAAAAAAGTTGTCGCAACCACAGTCGGATTCCTTAAGTTCAAAAAGCTTGTTGATGCCCTTGAGATGTTAATCAAATATTTAGCAAACGTTTATACATTGTAAAAATCTTGCTAAGAGTAAGTATTGGATAATTGTTCTGGGGATAACTCAAAGAACGGTATATACCGTATGAAACTTTGTTCGTCTAAAAGTATAGTGATTGCTTCGGAATGGGGCAGTGCTTCTCAAAGTTTCAATATTCGCGACCCAACATCCAATCATAATTTTCATCGCGCCCTCTTCCATAGAATAACAATGTAAAGAATTCAATATTATACTTTGACGCTGAATCTACGATACGACTTTAATCTCTTCAGTGTCACCGGCGTATATAAACGTCTCACTCAGCCAAAGCGCTATTTTCCCCGGATGGATATATACGTCTTTCCGAAGTAGGATCTTTTCTGTGCACTGCTGTCCGCATAACATTCCGAAGGCCTTGGAATGCAATAAAAGGACCTTAAAAAACAATATGCGAAGAATTTACTTATTTCGGATTCTTTTTTTTTTGTGCTTTATTCCTGCCCCCCCCCCCAATACATCATATACGAACGCTTACGTGAGAAACTGTTGTCATTGGGAAGCGAATCGCGTAACTTTTAATAGGCAGTTAAGGGATTAATTTTATACCGTACGAATTATGAAGATAAGAGTCAATTTTTCTTAAAATAATTTCATGACATGCCCACATGGGATCATTGGTAATTATTAATGTTCTTAACTTGGTATTGTTAAATTAACTATAAAATACATTGTGTAGCACTGATACATTTATAAGTATAATATATCAGTGTAAATGTGCATATATTATTCGGAATGTATTTTGTTAACTTTTAGTAAATTAAAATGCTTTAATTTGGATAGTATTTTGTTTTCGACTTTTCAATATGCTTGTGCTTCCCTCGTAGAGTTGTCACGTCCCCTTAAGGGGTGCTCCCCAAATTTTGAAAAAAAACTGGATTGGGAGCTAATAATCTCTATAAAGTGAGTGAGTGATTTTGGGGTTTATTGGCGCAAGAGCCGATTTCGGCTATACTGCGCCAAACATTTGTTTTAATATCTGTGGTCTAGACGGGAAGAGAGAAAGAAAGAATGAATTGAATGACAAGAGTGTTGAAAATAGAGAAGGATCACTAGGGTACCCCGGGTTCGTGAAGCCCGTGTTTACCAAAGACAGTAAACCCCGTGGGAAAAGGAAAAGATCACAAGGGCACCTCGGGATTGTGACACCCGTACTCACCTAAAGAAGGTGAGCCCCTGAGGGGTAATCTCTATAAAGATCTTGTTTAGTCCGAGTTTTAAAAATACATTCATATTCAAATTTTTCTCTCGTGTTCAAAATGCGTGTTCACGAATAAGTAGAAATGGATGTCGAAATATTGGAATCTCTGCGAAAGATGTAGGGGAGGGGGAAGCTTTAAGGATTAATAGTCTCAAAGGTCCTTTAACTTTTTACGATGTGTATACTTAAGGCTCCCGGTGACACACACGCCACCACGAAAACCCGAGCGTAATGTTAATCCTATGGAGTTTCTTATAATTCAATTTACGTCTAAGATATTGCTTTTAACTGTATGAAACAAAATGCATCCTAAAGATAAAAAAAATTAATGTTTCTCTTGATTTCGATTTTTTTTAAAAAATTTCTAAATATTTTTAAATATTTATTAAAAGCTTGAAAATTTACATTTAGTGCGTTGAAACGATCATAAAAATATTTTCAATTATCGGATAAAGAAAGTAAAAACGCGGAAATCCTTTATTTTTTATGCTCTTTCAAACGCATATACTTTAAAATTTTTAAACTAATTTATTTGCGAGTAATTAAATAAGTCAGCATTGTATATTTGGAATGAGGGGAAAGTAAACTTGTAAGTCCGCCTTCTTGCGGAAGGATACATGAAATTTCCCCTGCGTTCCCTTGGTGAAAGGTGGTAATTTATGACTCTTCGGTGGATTGTGTAACAGAGATGTTTTTTCTCCCCAAAATGGGTCTTGTTTTCTAAGAATCTATAGGCATTCAAGATACTGTTTACAATTACATCATTCTTAGGAAAGTTTGAGTCTGTGCTTGAAAATAACTACAAATACGTTTTGTACAAAAAGCTATCCTCTGTTTTTTATTCCACCTTTCTTAAAATTATTTATATATACTAAATAAGTTATATTTTATTAATAACTAAAATGAACAATTTATATTTATTAAATGCATTTGAATCGTCAGGATAAAGTGAATCAGTTTTCGCATTCTTTTCTTACATATCTCCAAAATCGAAATTCATGTGTTTTTTTCCAAGTTTAAGTTATTTGAATATCAGCTGTTTTAAAACTTATTTTGCACAGTTTATTTCAGTTATTAAATAAAATGGATCATCGTCGCAGCTTCAAAAAAAAATATTTCTTTCGGCTAAACGAAAAAAGAATATACGACAGAATTTCAGGAATTGGAAAGAAAAGTGTGTATTTCTTTTTTCTAAATTCTTGTTCCTCTGTTCATTTCAAATATTGTGAAAGTTTCCACATACTAAATGGATTTATTGATCATCGCATTTTAAATAAGATTCAAATATTCCGAAGATGAAATACCATTGATCTATATGACGTTGATTTAAAATAAATCAGAAAGTTTTCCATAATTTTAAGAATATTTTTAGTAACATTAATAGTTTCTTCTTAAAACATATAAATTTCAATTAATTTATTTACTATTGCTACTGATGTTTTTATTCCATTTTTATTTCCTTCACTGAAAATTCAACTTAGAAATAACATTGCAGAAATTTTTTTTTAAATTTCTGTCTGGAAAGCAGTATCTACATTTTGCATTTTCCTTAATACATGTGTTTTATATATTATTCAAGATAACTCATCAATGCTTTTTTTTCAAAATGAATTCTAAGTTAATGCGCTATGAAGAATGCACTCCTGCAAGTACAAATACAGGCAAATAGTTCCACAATTTTATAGTTCAAGCCCAGCACCACTAAAGACCCACCGTGTAGGGAAGCGATGCACGTTAAATCTGTCGAGAGCTCAAACGTCCTTCCTTTAGTGTGGTAGTTAGGAGATGAGGTGCTATCTCAAGTGTCATCCTCGTCACTTGACCATGATTCAAAATTACGAGGTCCGTTACCAAAAGCTCTCGTGTAGCTGAACAGTGTGACGTTAATATTCACTCACTCACTCCACAATTTGAATGTTTGACATCTGAGGAATTATATAGAGATTTTCCCCAAAAATCCCGGGAAATTCTGATTGGAATGGGGTTGTACGAAAACACTTTCTAGTTCTAGGGGTTCTACAAAAACACTTTCTAGTTCTAGGGGTTCTACAAAAACACTTTCTAGTTCTAGGGGCTCCACAAAAACACTTTCAAGTTCAAAGGGTTCCTTGAGTTGAAAAAATTTGAAGACCACTGCTCTAGAGCCATACATGTTATTTGCGACAGACTTCGTAATTCTAAGCCAAGGGTGGCCAACCCGCGGCCTTGAATAATTTTGCGGTCTTCGAGATTCATTACAAAATATGATTATTTTGTACAATATTTTTGTATTTAATGTAGTGTTTTGTAACAAATATACTTCATAACTGTTTCTGTTTTATTACCTTTCTTTTGTTTTAATACATTCTTAGAAGTGTGCGGTATTGCAGCGCAGCATCATACTCGATTCCTGTAACTCCATCGCGCTGCCTATTGCTAGAATTAGACATATTTGATCCTTGCATTATTATAATAAATTATCTATGCTTGTATAGATTAAAAATAATGAAATCAATAATAATTCATTCTGTTTTAAATTTTCATTCCAATAAATGCTTGTGATGGGTCTAAAAAAAAATAAAGATATATAATTTTTGTTTGCAACCCGCAGGATTATAATGTTTTTCCGAAGTGGCCTGCAAGGTCATTTGAGTTGGCCATCCCTGTTCTAAGCCAAGATCGGATAGCGAGAATGACACTTGAGTTTACAATTTCTTTGTATTCTTCATGACCTTTTTTGAACTTGGGAATCTCGCGTCGTTAGTCATTATGGTATATTATCCTCCGCGGTTTTAAATGCTGATTTAAATTCTTTATATTGTTTTTTATAAAATATATTGTGCTGGTTTCTGTTTGTGATATTAAAAATATAACATTAGTGTGATAAATAAGAAAAATATTTAGTATGATTGGTGAAAAAAGTTAATTGAAATTAAAATCTGGAATACAATAGCTTTAAAACGATTTTGTGATTTGCCGAGACGGGTAAATCCAGAGCAGAATGTATGCGAGATTTTCGACAAAAGAAACGTGAGAAAAAAAATTAAAAACTGAAGGAGTACAGCCGAAAAGAATTGCACAAAATTCAACTCCACGCAGCAGGGATTTTTTTTCTTTCTTTTTTTTTTTTGCAACGAACACAAATCTTTCAGAAACAAACGGCCGAACCAATTACTGCTTTACCAAATCTGTTTGTCAGTCAGGTAACTTTACGATTGTCCGCTCATAGCTTTTTTGAATGATGAGCTCAAGCTCGAAATGAACACAAACCGAAATATATCGACAACTAACAGTGGTACTGTTATTGACGTTGTTTTTCAAAGGTTATTAAATACTTTGAAATCTCAAGTATATGTGTCATATTTTAGTCATCATAAGTCTATTGTGTGTGTGTCTTCCCCAAATTGAACAAGAATATTTATTTTTGATAAAAAAATTACATGACTCTGTGTTAATTAAATAAAATTTTCATTAAAGATAAAATTATTCGATAGAAAATTATTTCCAATCATACCCGATTAATTTTTTTCAGGATTTATGTTACTATTGCGTATTTACCAGGATGTCAGATGTTACACATCATATGCGACTACTGTAAGACTCGTTCCTTTTTTTTTGTAATTGAATTTATATTAGAAATTCCAACACTAAAGCTATTCTTCCAAAAAATTGTGTGGGTCCCAAAACCAATACTCAATATACTTTATCAGTGGCGTAGCTAGGTATCCAAAGGTCTTGGTGCAAAAAAAAAGAGAATATTGGTGGAGTTTTATTAATTAAAAATATATTAGTATTTTATATATATATACAAAGCTGATTCACATCAGCCCTGTGTCAAGCTCTGCAGAACATAGGAAAGCAAAGCTACAAACTACTTACATGTATGCATATGAATTTCCTTGTGAATTTAGTGATTATCAAGGTTCGATTTGATATGTGATAGACAGGAAATGATAAAAAGAATATGCACAAACAAGAAAATATAGTACAAAATTATTATAATTATTTAAAATAAAACACAGGAAAAAACAGAGGAGGGGGGTCAAAATTACATCAGTCTGTTGCAGATACCAGATTGCGAAACATTGAAAAAGGAAAATAGCTTATTATGAATCATATTGTTATAAAAAATAAAATGACCAAGAAGAAATAGCTTTCTGTGTAGTTTTTTTTAGATGTATGGTAAGCTATTTCATGGAACTTGATGTTTATTTTCAT
>BMAO01027770.1:0-44286 GCA_019973975.1 Trichonephila clavata | reverse complement strand
TTTGCATTTTCCTTCTATCTATTTCATGACTGAAAACATCTAAGCCAAAAACTCCTGAAATCAGAAATCAATTCACAAAATGCAATTAAAATGATATTTATTTATTGCTGAATATGTTATTCTTGATAAATTTGTAATTCATTTCCCATTACTTAACAAATAAAAAAAAATCTAAGACACAATTTCTAGATAATAGTAGTTACAAAAGTTACTATAATTTTATTTTTATTAAATCTACTTATAAAATTTTTTGAAATAGTATGTATCATTTTATTGAAAATAGCTCTTTTTTTTGAAAATTTAACTGAAAATTTTAGTTTTTTTTTAAATTTTGTAGTATAACTCGTAAACTCTCTGAGGGTTTTCAGTAATATATATTTTTTTTACTTAAAAGTATCCAAAGTGTACAATGGAGTTTAATGCAGTAATCATTGATTAAATATTGCTAAAAAAACAATGATAATTCTTTTATTCCATTTTTTAAGAAAATTCTTAAGATCATGTATATAATTTTATCTACGTTGTTATTGTCATTAACGAATTTCATTAGAACACAAAAACAAAATACGAAAGTCGAAATTAAAAAATATGTATAAAAGTACAAAATAAAAATTCAAAAAGTAGGTAAGATAGAGGGGTAGAAATATCAACGAAAATAAGTTAAAGAAAGTTTAAATCAAATATAACATTTACTTCACTAGACTCATGATGAATAATATTTGGTGTGTAAATTCTTTTTCCTACAATGTATGATTTCATTTCCGAAAACATAGAACATATAACTATATCAAAATTTAATAATGGTGCAAATAATCTATATTTAAGATAAATGTGAGTTCAATTTGAAGGATTATAATTTTAATCACTTTTACCGTTACGTTTTTTAGAAAAAGACCATAATGAGACAAATCAGTTTTATAATGAGACTTAATTATTATTAAAGGTTAGTTTACTTAGGTGTAACATAGAATAGAGATAAAAGAAAAGGACAAGAATAAAAGCCAATTTGAAAGAAGTGGGTTCGAACCATGTGTATAAGGGACTATGTGTTACATTTTTCAGAAATGAATCAACACATAGCCATGGTCAAGTGACGAGGACTTTTTCTGAGCTATGTCCCCTTCTCTTCTAACTACCTCATCACAAACGGGAGGACATTTGAGACTCCACAGATTTAACGAGCAACGAGCCTGGTCTGTCCAACACAACTGGTCTTCAGCGGCACTAGGTTCGAACTCATGCACGCAAACACGAGTTCATATCCTTGACCACGAGTCATCGGAGCTTCGGCGACTCGACTCAACGGAAACAAAGAAATTGATTTTTTAATTTTAATTGAAAATCAAAGCTTATAATCTTTATATATTTCAAGCAATATAAAGAAGAAAACATGGTGATTAAATTTAATTACAAATAAAAAAATCCAGTTATATATGATGCTCGCACTTTTTTCAGAAAAATGTGCAAAACAACTCATATAAATATTTTTATTTCCTTATCATGCCCTGATAGAACTTTTAATTTTCTTATTTTTTTTAACTAATAACATTTTTTTATTTCAATTTATAGAACTTTGCTGCTTTTAAATTCATTCTGTAAGGTGACCAAAGATGGCTACTGCTCCAACTCGTCGTCTTCGAGCTCTCACCCCCTGCATCTTTTCCACCAGCCGGCGCTCAAGAATCCGCTGACGTCGCATCATAATACCTTGAAAATTCGATCTTCCGATTCTCTCCTCGCTAATCAAGCCTCGACCAGAGGTGTAGACATCCAATCCCTGCGGAGCTGACTGGGCCTTCCATCATTTCTATCGGCCTCTTTAAATAACTCCGCCAATTTGTTGGCCCAAGCATGTAAGTTTCGTTTCGACTCCAGGGTAAACACCGACAGCAAATTCTTCTTGATGCAGCCCCCTTTTGTTTTCTTTCTGCAGAGAGCGTAATTAAAGACCATGTAGGACCGTGTGCGTGGCTGATCGGAACTTAATGAACATGAGGTTTGATAAAGAAGAAAAAATGGCTACTCTGCATAAAAAAATGCCTTGTTTCGTTCAGGCTTTTTCTTTTTATTTTATGAACCCAGACGTTGTTGCTGAAATTACTATTTGAATACTGTCTGTTTACCACAATTCGAAAAAGATGGTAGTAATTAGATATTAAAATACTTCTGTGATGTTTTTGTTGCTGAAGAGGTAATTTGTTCTATCGTCAAATGTTCCTTAAAAAAAAACAAAGCAAGAAGTAGGAGAAATTTATGAAGAAGTAATTACGAAAAATACATACATTTAATTAGAATAAAAAATTTCTTTTATTTTTCCCAAATAGCAATATTTATACGCTGTTTTTTTAATTTAATAACTTGGTATTCAATGTTGTTCAAAAGATTTCTAAAAAAAATCGTAGTATATATATTTTGATAATCATGGCATTTATTTTTAGTTATTGATTAAATAACAAAAAATGAAAAATTGGTTTTGTTAAATATTAATTTGAAAATTTAAATTGCTTCAAATATAAAAACGATAATAAACTTTTTCATTTATGCCATAAATAAGTATTTTTTAATACATTTTTAAAGGAATGGAGTATCTTATAGACTTAGATTTTAAAAAGAAAAGAAATTTTGCATAGAAACTGAACTTGAATCTGTGCATTCCGTGCATTCGAATATATCTTGAAATTAAAATCTTAGAGAGGAAAACTATTTTTTACTTTTTTCATTTTACGCAGTTTTACTTAAGTTCTTGATTAAATCATAAAACAAAGATATAATTAAGTGAATAAAATAAAATGGAAGAAAGTTTTAGAGAGCTTCACAATTTTTTAACGAAAGGTATTTTTGAAATAATTATGTTAACATTGCGTTACAAAATTACGAACGTGTACATGCATTAGTTTTGAATTTTTTTCTGATTAATAATAAAATGTTTTCAAAGAAAATTCTAATTTACATCAGTTCCTAAATATATATATATATATATATATATATGTGTGTGTGTGTGTGTGTGTTTGTATAACAAGTTATCGATTATAAAATCTCCCATTTATCTGTACATGTATAGTTAATTTTGTAAAATATGTATAATAACTTTCTAAATAATGGTTGTTTATAGCCATTTTAATAGTTACATAATGCTTTGATAGTTCTTTTTTTATATTGCACTAGAAGTGTGTGAATATAAGTGAGATTCTCATGATTTTCAATCACGATACAAGCTTTGTCCACTCACCTAATATTCATATCTGGTTTCTGAATTCTGACTTGTATAAAATTCATTAAAAATCAGTTCGTAAAAGCTTTTGAAAACTCAAGACTTGAACTCTGTACTTTTCAGATACCAGTCAATTTCTCTTCCAGAGGAACTAATTGCTTCTCCTACGTGATAGTACTAAACTGTTTGAATTAATTGGGACAAATGGCATAAAACCATTTTTTATAAAACCCTATCTTTTAATCATTGCATGGCTTAAGTAGACAGAAAAATCTCTATATTAGTACGAAGAATGTCCTCCTACAGCCAAAATGGACTCTTAAACTTATCTTGGCATTGACTCTACTAGAGTAGTGCACGTGTTCTTAATTTCATCATCGTGGAACCACACTAGTAGAGCACTTTTCATCGTTTGTTCTGCTGTCGAGCAACTCATCGTAGCTAAACTATTCTTGAGAATATTGATAAATTCTCAGTATGAATTAGGTCAGGTGATATAACAGACCAATTAAGCACTTTTATTTTGTTTCCCCGCATAAAAGTCTGGACCAATATCGAATTGTGACAAAAAGCCATATCATGTTAAAATACTCCGTCAAATGTTTCCATGGATGGAACAATTATACTGCGTAATAATGCTATGTATTTAATATGATTCATCCTGTCTAAAAGGGGAACTAAGTTTCAATTTTCTTTTTTGTGAAAAAAACCCAAAACATGTTTCGAAGGGTGTTTTATAGACTTTTGGATGTGATCTGGCAGCAGAGTTTCAATTTAAATTAATATAACTACATTTGATATGTATCCCAGCACAAATAAATGC
The DNA here is from genome assembly GCA_019973975.1 of Trichonephila clavata. Lineage (NCBI taxonomy): Eukaryota > Metazoa > Arthropoda > Arachnida > Araneae > Nephilidae > Trichonephila > Trichonephila clavata. The sequence goes on along the minus strand of BMAO01027770.1, from coordinate 40,252 downwards.
ATTTCATCACTAAAAATCACCCTCGTCCAGTCATTAACAGTCCATGATTGATATTTTTTGTCTATTCTTAACGTTCTTTCATTATTGCAAATTGATTTTTCTTCGGTTTTGATGCGTTATGGCTAACTTGCAAAGATCTTTTCTATACAAATGATGTACTCACTTCAACATCATGATCCAATAAATCAATTCGAAAATCTGTGCTTGTTTTATTTTGCCAATTTTTATTAGAATTTTATCAATTTTTGGAGTAATTTTCAGTTTCAGCTAACATTTTCCATTTCTTTTTAGCGACAATGATCAAGAATCCTGAAATGTTCTAAAAATTCTTAAACACTTGATTTGTCCACATCAACTACCATAGCTATATCTCTCAAAGTCGTAGAAGTCATTAAGAGCGATTATTTTAGAACGCTTCCTCGGAGTAATATCCATCTCTGAACGAGCAAAAGTAACACGTGTTATGTGGAACGCAAAATTATAACCACCAGCTATCATGTCGAAAGGCTCACAATTCAACTACTAATGTATTAAAACTAATCAAACCAGTAAATTACAGTCAAGGTCGTTCTACCACACTATCTCTAGGCATTTACAACCGATTTGTAGCAATTCGGGACATCATTGGTAATCACATACTAACTCAGACAAGGGGAAAAAATGTATGCCCGAATTAATTCGAACAGCACATTTCCTTGATACTATAAGTCTTACGATTAATTGACATAAAACGCATTTGACTTTTAGTCAAATGCGTTTAGGCATGAATACGTATAGGACAATTTACAATGAAATTAAACTTTGACAGGCCACACAATTTTACGTAACTCAATGAAATATTTTTAAATACTTTAATTATTAAAATTAAAAGAAGTAAAAAAGTACAAAAATAAACGAGTTATTTCTAATATCACTACTTTAAAAAAAAGACGAGCAATGAATTGGTATGAAAAGCTTATAACGAATTCATTTAATTTAGAAAATAAACAACTTACATTAATTCCGACCATACCTGAAGTAACTACTCCTATGTGGTACATTTTAAGTGATGTTTACATAAATTTTTACGCTAGCTGCCAAAAAATCACTTTTTTCTTTCCTCGTGTGTACCATATCACTTTTAAAAGTTCGCAAATTACGTACTTACAAAACTCTTCAAAGCTGGGTAGATAGATCTTTTTTTCAATCAGTGCACACCTCTCACAATTTCTTTTTCATTTCTTTTTCTTTTTTTTTTGTCCAAGACGTAAAAAAGAAAAACGTCCCCTTCAAAATGAATGATTCGTTAAGTAAGATGTTGTCTTGTATGGTTCATGTTAATTTTTCTACTTCACATTTCCAATTCACCGAAAGACAGATTAGTGTGAATATGATTTATTGAGTTGGTGGTTTCATTAGGCAATCATAAATCATCGGTTCTGTCAATGATTATTCAAGATTTTTTTTTACTCTTAAGAAATAATCTTGAATCGTTTTTTATTTCAAATCAAGAATTCTGTACATTGGTGGATTGAATTTTAAGGCCTTCATCCATGTGAAATAAATTATCTAGAATTCATTTTTTTAAAGTGCTGCATATCGCATATGAATTTAAATTTTTTGATTTTTTAATTCAAAAATTGTATGCGATACATACTAATTGAAAGAAGAATATTGATTTCGTCAAAATATTGAATTACTCCTTATTTTGCTATTTCTGTATCTTACATCACAATACTAAACATTTACAGCGGAGCAAACATTTGGACAAGCCAATGAGTATTATTTACCGTTCCTCTTTAAGCTTACGTCAAGTCTATTTATTGGTGAGGGAGACACCAGATTCAGTATCATATTCTCCAAACTTCCAACCCACTTCAACGAGAAGTGTTTGAGCCTTGCCCTATTTAAAGTGCACCATCCTTTCAGCACAGTTTGTCTCCCTAAGCATCAGGGTTCGAACCCATGACTCGACAATGCGGGATTATATTTCGTGATCATGACTCTCAAGAACCAGGGCCATGCGTTTTGTTGGAAAAAGAAAGTATTATACATTTATTAGATGCAAATATAACGGGAATCGCTACTTTTATGAAACAATTTTCGTTGTTTAAAAATTGACAAAAATATTTATAATCTCATAATTTTTAGAAAAAAAATAAATATTTGGGATAAAATTCACTATATAATGTGGATCACAAATCTTAAAAATTATTTTATTTAAAGAAAATGGAGAAATTCAAAATTTAACTCTTTTGCATTTATTATTAGTTTAATATGAATTTTTTATGATGTTATGAAGGATATTTTAAGCAATTTTGGGGATATGTTTTGAAGAAGTTTATTTAGTTTGGTGAAAAAAATTAAAATAAAGATATGTGAACATAATACTCAATATATCACACATTTTAATAGATTTTTAAAAGCATTTATTTTCTTTTAAAACGGATTCTTAATTTTTTTTGAATCAATTCTTTTAACACACAGAAAAACATATTTGATTGCTGAATATTTGTGGATGGAATAGGTTTTAAGTGCTTTGTTGTACCGCAAAAAGAAGAAAATCTAAGAAAAATCATTTTAAAGTTTAAAACCGATTTTTTTCCCTTTCATTAACTTAAAATTCCATTTAAGGTGTAACATATAAATTTTCTTAGTGTTCAAAGTGTTTTAATGCAATTTCTATACCAGATCTCTTTTTAGAAAATATACTTGATTAATAAAAAATGATGGAAAAAAACGAAAAAAATATTTAAATAATACCACTTTTGAAAATTGTTTTATCACATAATACCAAAATGTTATATATTCAATATAAAAACCTCTTGGAAATAAGAACAAAAATTATGAAGTTATTGATATTAATGCTTTAAATTTTCTACATGTCCTAATTTTACATTATTGTAATACCACACAAGTGGCCTGTTCTGTACGAGCCTTCTTTGTTATTTTATTGCTATTTCCTTTTTGTTAATTTGCTTACTAATTAAAATTTTTTTGAATTAATTTTTCAACCTCATTTCTTATGTTATTTTTTGTTCCTTTACTAATATTTAACAATTTTACTGTCCATTCGAAAAGAAGGATTTCCCCATTTTGCGAGCAACATTTTCAACAATTAAAAATGATAATTAGCACTGACAACTTATCAACTTAAAACTACGGTAATAAAACGTTTCGAAAGAGACTGTTTTTTTTTTCATTTTATAAAACTTTATTAGAATTAACTCGATAACTGTAAGGCACAAACGCACTATGTCATATTATCAATAAATAAATAAGTTATAATTAAAGTGATACATAGTAAGAAGAATATTAAAATAATACAGTTATGATTAAAGCAAAATCAAGTTAGTTTTTGAAAAATTGATGATTAACAAATAACGTGAAATTACGGAGTCAGGCGTTGAAATGCCTATTTTTTTGGTTTGCACTTTTAAAAAATGATTTTTTTTTCAATTTCTATTTTACATACTCACAGAACTCATACTTCAATAGTAAAATGATATTTCAAAGAATAATATTATTTAAAAATAAATATTTTTTAATTATTTTTATTTTACTAAGTTCCCTAAGAACTACATGAAATTAATGTTTAATTTAAAATCTCAGATGGGTGTTTATACATAAATACGAGTGATTGCAGTTGAAACGTGAAAGTTTATCAGAATATTAAAGCGTGCAAAAAAAAATATTTATATTTTGAAATAATGAAACAAATTTAAAATTCAATTTGCTAAATTACGAACTGTTAATACACATATTACATTTACATAATTTTCGACATTATATATATATACATATATAAAAAAACCCATTTTTTTCCTCTCAAGCAATTAAAAAAAATAATTTAAAAACGCTAATTTTTGAATGTGTATTATCAGAATACTACAGTTATCTACGTTTGTATCATTTTAACTTCACCAATTTAATATTTATCAAAGTAAAAATTATTATTTTTTTCTTTTTAATTGGTATTTTACAGAACTTAAATTGAGCGACTCAACTTAATAAAACATAGTAATTACACATTTCATTTTTTAAAAAAGGTATTTAACGCTTTCGAGATGGGAGTCTGCAGACATTATCATAAATGCTCTCTTTCCTCAATATTTCTATAAAAAATGAAACAGACGTTGCTTCAAAATTATCATTTTTACTTTCGTCAAAACCGAAATCTTTCTTGGAGTTTCCAATATTTTCATTACATTTTCTAACTAAGTAATCGGCAGTTATTCTACCATAATATTTTCGAATCAAGAAATAAAAGCATGAAATCAAGTTTAAGCGTCATGAAGTCTCGGTTGATGAGAATTCTACGACAGTAATTAGAATATAATTCAGCAATTTAAAACGATACTTCCTTAGCTTCGTTCCGAAATGACCTGCCATCACGCCATGCTCGAGTTGCAAATGGAAATTTCTTTAAATTAGATGAAGCGTGCGAGAGTAATTTGTGGTGAAGTTTTTAGAATAGCACGATATTTGCGAGGTATTAAAAATACGCGGGAAAATTCAATAGAATTCTTAACTTAATTAGGCTAAAGATAGAAAGTGCGCTTTTGGAAAAAAAGTTTCGTTTATTTTCCATTAAGTATTATTTTTAACAGTCTGAAAATGGTTTCTTCTTTTTAATATCACTGATCTGACTATTAATAATTTACTGAAAGTAATAATTTCTTTTATTTATTTTTGTCTATTGGGAAAGCAACTAAATAAAATGTTTGCTAAAATCCTTAATCTTTCTGTCTGATTACAGATTATTCTCAATAGAACCCTTTAATTTGTAAAGAAAAATTTTAAAAATATATTAATACTCAAAAATCGTTTATGTACACATCGAGAATTTTTAAAATGTTAAAGTTTTTAAAAGTTATTGTTACTTTTCGCACTTAAAAGTTTTAAAAAATGAGAAGTATACTGTGTAGTTTTTAAAGGAAATTAATAATTTAATAACTTGTTTTCTTTCCATTTGTTTTCATCTTCAGCGCTCAATGGATGCAACAACATACGCTTTAATTGCAACATGACGGTAAGATCAACCGGTTGTACGTGAGCCTTTAATTTGACCTCTCGCAAAATCTACCAATTGCAAAAACTACTATTGACGTCATTATTTTGGCATGTTTTACTCACCGCATGCCGTCTCGATTGTATAATGTCTTAAAATTCTAGATTTTCTAAGATACAGAAAATAACTTTTATTGGTCATTCACAAGTTCATCTTGTTTCATCCCGGGCTATAATCAAGTGTCCGTTTCAGACATCTGCTCAGCATGTTTAACTGCATTTTTCTTGAAACGCGCGTATTTACATGGACATCTCTTCATGGTACCACACTTTTTATGTAGAGCATTGTAATTCGGTGTTTCATCTGTTTTTACACCGAGAAGTAAGCAGTATTTTCCATACATGACATGTACTTTTAATTCAAACTTTTGATTTTTTGATTTTTATTCTACTTTCTTCAATGATAAATTTCAACATGAAAAATATTAAAATACTTAAAAAATAAATAAATAAGCTCATGTTTTTCACTAATTGACAATATTTTTATTTGACATTTACTCATTATTATATGGAATTAAAACTTTGCGGGATTAAATTGTAACCTGTTTCTCAATTTTTATTATGTATGGAACATCGTTAGTTTTATTTATTACTAAAAAATCACTGAAATATCTAGGTTAAAGTTTATTTTGAATATTATTTGATACCAATTTATATAAGGCTTTAAGTTGTATCTATTAATATTGATTTGTTTTGACTTCAAAAAGTCGTAGATTCTATTAATGTCATAAATCTCTTAAAACTATTTAAATTATTCAGGTCAAATACCGTATCTGATTTATAAATCAAAGTTTACGCAGACGCTTTTTTGTATATATATATATATATATATATATATATATATATAATATATCATTTACAAATATTCAGAATCCGGAAAAAAGTGTCTCGAAGAAACTGGTGGATTTGACAAGTGAGTGAATATCAGATATCATTAAATGTGACAACTTGGGAAAATATTTAAAATACAATAAGAAATTCTATTTTAAACTTCTCAATAAACTTAGGATCCCGATATAACTTTCATAGTTCTGCTGACCATAAAAATCTATTTTAAGACCGCCTTTATAATCTATATTTTTTAAAAAAATTGATGCATATTACTCCAATCTGTACAGTTTACGAAATGTTCCGTTACATCATGCACAAACACACGAATATACACAGTCGGACTCCAAACTAACAAATTTTTCTCTTTGCCCAATTGAAATGGAGACAAAAAAGCCCAGATTCAACGAATAATAATCCGCAAAATAACAAATCTTTTCAGCAGCTGGAATTTTTTTGATAGTTTGTGTTAGGAAAAATTGGATTAATTTGTTTTCAAATGGCATATCTTTTTTGTCTGGAACGGAAAAACTTTTCCTGCAAGCAGTAAATTTCAAAGGAAAAGGGTGAAGACCATTATTAGACTTAACGGGTGCAGATTAGTCATGAGTGCAAGCTATCGTTTGAGGCTTGGGTAGGACAGGAAATTCATTTCTTGTCTCATCCCAATCCACAACGCAGGGAATATTTGAAGGTTTTAACGGCATTGATACATTTGATGACGGTCTGCTTATCTGTGCAACTGAGGTTGAGGAAATTGTTGATTTATTGGAGCTGATGAATAGCAATTACGTCGCTGAAATTGATATATCATGAAACTCCTACCAAAATTGTTACTTTTTTTAATGTTTTACATTGTTTGGAAACTGTGAAAACTAACCCCTATCTTCTGTAGCAGTATGTAAATGATACAGTATTTAATTTACAAGCTGTGTTTCCTCTTTAATTATTCCACTGCAGTCTCCAGAAACAAAACCTTAATAACAAAATGCTCTAATTTGAATGCATATGTGTACACATATTTACACACACATACATATATATACATGTATACTAGCACATTAATACAGTTATCCCATTATTATTTTATTTTTTATTCTGCACCTTTTAAACTATTGATTGATATACGAAACACTTCTAGCTGTATTTTCTGTTCCACCTAAATATCAGCTGACTGTATAATTTCGTTAATCTGAATTAGATTAGACAACTAGATTAAGAATACAGTGCAGCCTCTACTCTCATTCACACAAGTTTGAGGACTTATAAACCGAACACACCCTTGACTCTGTACAGTAGAAAGATCTTCATTTTGTATATTTCACTTATTAGTGCACTAATCATAGTTACGGTTGAAATTCAAATTTTAATGTTTGTTATTTTATCTTCTGAATTTAATTAAGAGCCAATGGTTTATGGTCATGTCACAGAACTTTGAATCAATTTGAGTCATGACTTTGGGCCTTCTATCGCAGGTCATGTAGAGGAGGCCGCTGCACGTTAAATCAGTAGAGCATCAAACGTTCTCCATTTGGCGGGCGTTGTATAGAATCTAGGAGAGGGAGGGGCAGTCCAAGTGATGTCCTCATCATTTAATTATGGTTCAAAACTACGAAGTCCGTCACAATATACCTCGTGCAGCATTATAATGCGACTTTAGTGTAACTCTAACTTGTATTGCAATATGTTCGCGGTAGCGTAAGGGTCATGGACTCGTTCCCAGGTGTCATAAAGTCGAGCCCGTTTGCCATTGAAGACCTACAAAGAAAAGGTTCTGATGTGCGTTAAATATATTGTGGCTCAAAATCCTCACACTAGGGTGGTTGAGGAAGCTTAAACAGTGAGGTGCCTAATCAGGTTTCGTTGACGTCACTTGGCCTGGTTCCAGAAAATAAATTTATTTCTAAAAAATCCTTCGTAATTCTCTGGAATTGTAATACCCCTTTTGAAATACATTTCAAACCATCTGTACTGCAACAGAGGTTGAAATCAGATTTTGTTAATGATAAATGTAATAGTAAAATAAAAATACCTTATTATGAAATATTTAAAAAATATATTCGTAACTCTTATGAAATCTTTTTAAAGAATTGATAATTTCCCTAGCACATAACTACAATTTAATAAGAATTGTATTATATAGAAATACCTAATAAAATTTTAATCTTATGTATGTTTTTTAGTATGAATGCATAATTATTATGTTTTTTGTTTATGTAAATTACAAGAAATTATTCTTGTGAATCTTTTATTGGTACTTTTAAATCTTATTATACTCTGAAACTTAAATCCAGCAAGTATTTAGAATATACTCAGCATAAATCCTTACTGAGAATGAATTTTGCAGAAGTTTCAACAGAAAGTCTGTATTTTACTGCGAAGGGTAGAATAAAGTTTTCTAAAACCATTTATAATTTAATTCCTAAAAACTAAATTGTTATTCGGAATAAAGATTTATCCTGTTGTTTTAAGCGTAATATTTCCAAGTTTCCATCATTTCACTATTCTCAAATCTCCACTAATATTACTCTAACAGTTTGTAAGCATTCAGTAATTCCAATTTTAATTATCATTACATTCATTGTCTCTATAATCCTTTAATTTTATAATTACAGTATTTGGTGTTAGTTAAAACAACACACGCAAATGTATACATTTGTGCTTCTGAGTGTGAATGAAAAGCATTTTCATTCTAACGCTAGTTTTATGCATGGAATTATTGATCGCATGTGAAATTTAAACTTTTTGTAAAGAGTGTAACCGATATGTTAGTTCTTTGATCTAATACAAATTTCTGTTTAACTTACATAAAATTGGGGCATTATTACAATTGAACACAACTTTTTTGATTTTTATATTGCAGCGTATATCGGGGCTTGTGAGTCTCTCGGGCAACACGTTTTTCTACTCTAACCTTCTAATTTTCCGTATCTTTTGCTCGTTTAGTGTGGAATGTTTCTAACAGATGTCTCTAATAGTCGAATAAAATTAGGGTTACAAAAAATGTCTAAGCCGGCTCCAAGGTTAGGGTTTACTGCCTTCTTTTAGACTGGAAAGGCGGGAATTTTATTTTTACTAGATCGGAGCACCACAAACAACGAACACTATTTATTTTAAATTTGGAGCTTAAAATTGAAGAAAAAGGAGTGATTATGAGGGACTCATGACAGAAAATAATTCTGATATTGACTCAAATAGTTAGTCTGAAATTTCTGTAAATGATTCTGTAAATAAAGAAAGTTTGTAATCGGACTTCTACTGTGGTGTAGATAGAATGAATCAGCATGTCACAAATTACACAATAACAAAAAAAGCAAGAAATTATTAAAAAAAATTCTTCTATCTTTTGAAAACATCATTGTGGAATATTTTCATTTTATATCAAAAACTGGGAAGAAAATTATCTCATTTGAAAATTTCAGGCTTGGTATTATAGATCACCTTATTGAAAGACATGGGGAAATAAATGAGAAAAAAAGGACGACCAGGAATTTTGCCCAGTTCCTTACGATTGACAGAAAAAAAACCCACTTTTTTAGAAGTGATTCCTCCCACTGACGAAAAATTGAGACCAATAAGACAATGTTTTGTGTGTCGTTCGAAAATAAATGATTTTGGGAAAACGGGTGAAAAAAGAAAAACGATATTTTTGCCCCAATTGCGATGTTGGACTATGCTTGTTTCCCTGTTTTAAAATTTTCTACACAAAAATAGAATTTTAAGAGAATAATTAACTGTAAGTACAGTATTACCGTTTTAAATCTAATATGCATTTTTGTAAAGTGTTCTTTTGAGTTCGCTTATTTCTTCAGAAAAAAAGCCAGCTTTAATGAAAAATATGTTTTTTCAATGAAAATAAAAATAAAAATAATCATAATTCTTTAAATTCAATACCTGAAACATTTTTGACTGTTGATTTCAGTTTATACAACTGATTTCGTCATAAAAGTATTTGCAAAAATATGCTTATTTTTTGACATAATATGACAGAAAAAAGATACTATGTTAAGTAGCAAATTGTAACCTTATCGGCACCTTTTATATATACAATGTCAAAAAAATAGAGTGTATGTCGAACAAGATTACGTAAAAGGGAATATTTAGGGAAAAAAGAAATGTCAAATCAATTGGTACCATGATAAAACATTTATTTTTATTACTTATTTCATTTTATTGAGTCCTGTAATAGTATAGTTCCGTGTTTTCTCGCATGTTTTATGTCATCCGATACGTTTAATTTAGTGCAATAGTAAAGTATATTTGAACAAATCAAAACAAATGGCTGATAAAACTACACTTTGATCCATATTCTATTAATGCATTCCATCCAAAAAACAAAAAAACTGCACATTTTTATATATATTTTTATATTTTTAAAAAATTTGTTTTTCTTTCTAAACAAACTGAAATAGAGTTACATACTAATATTTAGTCTTATCAACTTTATGATCCTGAAAGATTAATTTCCTAAATTCATTATACGTACTTTACACAGCAAAATGCGCAAAATTTCTGTATACATTAAGCTACATCATATTATTTGCACATTATCTCTGCTTTATTCTCAAATCGTAAGTTTAACTTAATCTTGATCTTGATTCAGAAGACAAAAGATCTTTGTATTTTTAAAATTAATGGTATTCTAACATGAGATAGAAAAGGTCACTAACAAACGTAATTCGTTCTTGCCCACTTTTAGAAAATCCTAGAAACCATTAATTTTACTGCTTCATCCACCCCTTCTAACACTTCCTTCGAATTAAAATCTACCACACAAGAGTTTGGACATGCAATTTCATGGTGGTTAAGAAGGTAAACAGTCCTGTTGGAGTCTTTTTTTGCTCGTTATTAATAATATCTTGCGATAGAAAAGTTTATTATTTGAGAACTTTTTCCAAGTGCAATGCCTTTATGCATGTGTGTCAGTTTTTTTGTATTTTCTTTTCATAAGGAAATAATATATCGGAGTAAAAATGGGCTTTCAGCTGGAACATTTTGTTTTGTAAAATAAGTTAAATGAAAATTTTAAAGTTATATATATCTATACACATACACACTTATGTTTGTATTTCTTATCGCAAGCTGAGCAAATTTTAAAATAGATTTATTAGTTAATAGTGAGCAAGCTAATTATCTAATAGAAAAAAATAATTTTCTTTTTAGGGAAGAATTCTTTTAAAAATCTTTCTATTCTTCAAATTAATCGATATTTGAAATTTTGGGTTATTCAGCTGAAATACTCATCACTAATTTTTTCGAAGAATTTCTCATATTTTGTTAATGAATATCACAAATATTAAAGACAAAATTTTCTGCACTATTCTTTTCAAAGATGTTTAATACAATCGATATATAATTCCTTTCAAACGAAACTTAAAATTCAAGAAATTCAAAGATGACTATAGATTACTAAAATTATTTAATTGTAATACACATAAATATTTATTAATTTGGATTGGGTATATCATGATTTCCACACAATTCATACAATTATTGTAATTTTTTATCACTGGTTATGTAATATTTTTTAATAATAAAGATCCATTTTATGATAAAGGGAATAGTTAAAAGGACGCACAATAGCTCTGATTTTTTTTTATCATTTTTTCCATTCACCACATAATAAATATCATAAGAGTTATATGTTTTAATTCTGAAGTAACATAAGGATTTTTACGATATATATTTAATACTTTCAAAGCAAAAAGTAAAAATTAAACAAATTCAAGAAGAACGATGAATAAGAAATTTTTATAAAAGCTCATAATAAAAAAAAATCGTTTTATCGATAATTTTTCACTCAAAGTACGTTAGTACATGGTCCCCGACGACGACATATATATATATATATATATATATATATATATTATTTCAGGAACAAATGATTATAATTCAAATAAGGTATGCAATATAAGCTATTCATGGACCTTTAATCTGCTTTAAAAAATGTTTCTGTATTGAGAAAAACTAATATAATTTAGCTAATCAAAATGGTATAAATTTTATTCAGTTTAAAAACTATATAAGAGAGTAAGATTATAAAATAAAAAATATTTTAAGAGTCCCATTTTTAAAAAAAAAAAATATACTTGCAAACAATTTTCTGTGTAAGAAATAGTTTTCCAAATTATACACATGGCTTTCCTTGAAATTGCTCACGAAATAATTAAAACACTCCTTTTTGGAAAGAAGATTTAATAAGGAAATCGATTTTTTAACGAAATTCCCTCTTTTTTTTTATCTGTTTTTCTTTGCATAAATAATTAAAATGGTATCGCACTCTGAATCTAAAGAGTAATATTTCGAAAATTAATCGAAGAATTAAGTTGAAGCAAAAAAATTGTGAAATTATTTAAGCCATCTCATTGCTTATCAGTGGAATATAATGTAGAGATATATAAAAGCAATAAGGAACAATAAATGAATCATTTGGGAAATTCTCATATGTCTAGATTAGATCAAAGAACTTGAATTCGTTTATTTATTATTTTGACAATGATCTAAAAAACTTATTCTAATAAAGATATGAAGAGAAATGCTTTTAGCTGTTGGATGCTTTTAACACAAGAATTTACATATTGTACCAATTTTTAAAACAATATACAAATACAAATGCAGTACCAGATTTACTGAAAAATATTTAAAAAATGTTTCTTTTAAAAGAAGTACGCATTCAGAAAGCTATTTTTGTGTTTGTAAAAAAACCGCGCAAAACAAATGCTAGTTGTTTTAATTATACTGTAAACTATTTTCTTAATTAATTTTAGAATGCCATTTTAACCTGTTAAAACAGGTTAATTTACCTAAAAAAACTAAATTATCTACATGCTAATGTGCAAAATTTAGTTAAAAGTGTTTTTGATTGTTTACAAAAGCAGCAATAAGATAAAAAAAAGTTATATGATATACCGAAAACAAAAATCACAATATACTAAATTTCTTACCATAACATAATTAGTAGTGAACTAACACAGAATTTTCAGTTTACAACCATTTATTCTTATTTTTTATCCCTTATCAAAATGTGTTAAATAAATTATGGAAATTACTTATTCCTCTTATATGCTATGCAAAACTTACCGTTGCATTCATTTTTCTTATTCCATTTACGCTTGCTAAAAAACTAAAGATGTTGACTGTTTTTTTCTTTTAATGCTCTTAATCAACTGATAAAATCAAACATATAATATGTCATAAAAGCAATTATAATGAATATGAAACATGATATAATTAGTATATTAGACAGCGTATATAAAGTATATATATATATGTGCGAGTGTTTGCGTGTTTATGTATTGTATTTAGTTTATAATGAGTTCTATACCCAATCCAATTGTTGTGTTTGGATTTTTTCGTTAGCAAGTACTAAGAGCTTTCAAACAAAGCTGTTTATTCCAACAGTAACAAAAAAAAGAGACTACACAATTACATACGGTTTGAAGTTAAATATATATTTAAAAGTGAATCATTGCCAAGTGGCTAAAGTTCCTCTTATAGGCCGTTCCTTCTGCCTTTTGTCGTTTCTGTGTCCATTCCATCTTTGTGTTTCTTCGTATGTATTCCTCTGAAGCGCACTCAGTCTAGTGTCATGACATGGCAAGGGCTGCCATCACATGAGCGGTTCTCATGTATTATTTGATATAGATATCAAAATTACTCCATTAAAATGAAATTGAGCAGTTTTTACATGGTTACTTTCCTTGACTTCTTGTATATAGCTATAATCAAGATGTTATTCAAGGGCATTAATAGCTTCATTGGGTATTATTCTATAAGTTAATGAATGACATATATTAATTTTAAATATTTCAAATGTCTTTATAAGAAACTTCAAATCTTGTGCATGAATCCTAAATCTCAATTAATATATAAAAACATTTCTCTCTTTGTGATTGCATATAAATTATTAATTTAAATGTTACATTTTTTTCCTTCATATTGATATGTATGATCTTCTTAATCCGTATTCTAATCAAAAATGCCAATTTTATATTTTCTAAAAAATATGTGAATGAAGATATTAAATATATATATATATAGTAACATAAAATGAAAGAAATACATGGCATAATAAAATTGATAATACAAAATAATATCACTAACGAAGCTAGAAGATTTAAACCAGATTTCAAGAAACACAACTTTAAAAATGATGGAAAAGTCTATTGTAGAAGAATTAACTAAGCGTATGTATAACATGGAACAGAATTAGAACTTAAAAATGTAAGAAACCAAAAGAGTCAATAGACTAAATAGAAGACCCATTATGATTTCTAAAGCTGTTGCTGAATTAGGACCAGCAAAATTAGGGTTAAATATATTTTATGGATCCAACCTTCCCTGTTCAGCAGAAATTTTATACATAACAGGAAAACATACCCATATTGTATGAATATATATATATTATATATATATTCATACAGGGTGTTTTATTACTAGACCGAAAAACTCGCAGGGTGTGTAGAGGGTACAGAGATAACTCAGAATCACAAAGTAATTCAGGGTCACAAATGCAGAAGTTGCTAGCTACGATGCAAGAAAGCAGAGAAAAAAACTACATATTAATGGGACAGAAAACAATTTATTTAAAAGTTGTGCCATAACATGTGTTAAAAATTACCAATAGAAATCGTCTGGCAGCCTGAGAGCGACGCTCCATGGAATTCCTTGCGTTCTGGAAGATTACTCCCTACAGGTTTGAGGTACATGTCGCTGAATAGAGAAGGTTTCGTGAATACTAATCGTGCTGAAGGTCTTCATTTGCAATCGGTTGCCAAGGTATTGGGATTAACTCTTATTCAAATGAAAGATTGATAGACATGATGATCGTGTATAAAGCTACGGATTGGAACAGGCATGCCCCTTGTTGGATGTACCAAGAATGTTACCCGAACCGCCGTTTTCTACCTGACATGATCTTTGCAAGTGTGAACAGAAGGTTACGTAAGTCGGTTCTGGTCACAAGAAGAGTTAGGTGTACGAGACGTGCGTTAGTTCATTTGAAGATTTTATCACTCAAGTGTTTTTAGCTGCCGTTAGGATACGTGGTATGTCAGGAATCTCCAAGAACGTGAGGAATTCCATGCAGCACCGCTGTGAGACCTGCCAGATGACTTTTGGTATCAATTTCTAACACCCGTTTTAACACAACTTTTCAATAAAAAAATATTTTCTTTCCCATTAATTGCTGCAATTTGTTTTCTTTTTCGCTGCGTCTTTGAACCATAGCTCGCAACTACAGAACCATAGCTCGCATTTGCGACACTGCATTTTTATTCCTATATGATTCCGAGTCGTCTCTGTACCCTCTAAACACCCTGCAAATTTGTCGGTTTGGTAGCGAAAATCCTTCTGAATATATATATATATATATGATAAAAATTATGAAATCATGAATCACGGAGATGAAGCATTTACCTCGGAAAAAGTCTGTTTAATATGTAATGTGACCATTGTGAACTACTATACAAGCATCACAATAAGCTGCAATACTGTTTATGCGGATGTCAATAAGTATTTGTGGCAAAAAGTACATTTTTCCAGAAGTAAGAATTTATTCTTTCGGGGGGGGGGAGGGTCTTGAAGGAGAGCTACGCTGAGAAATGGCTTTTCCTAGACTATCCAAAACGTATTCAATGGAGTTTTGTTCCGGTCGAGGGTCAATCCAGGCGGTGAATATCTGCTCATTTATGAAAGTCACCCCAACAATGTGAGTTCTGTGAGGCTATTATCGTCCATAAAAATGTAGTCGGCATCCATAGTACCCAGAAAGACTTCACAAAGGCTTTCAGGATATCTTCCCAAAGGCACAGTGAGCTGACAGTAGCCGCATTGAAAACGTACAGGGTGTTTAAATGCCCAACATTATGCCACCGGCACAAGGGTTTCTTTGCCACCAAATCTGTCGAGTTTTGTACGTGGGAGGGAAGAAAGCGAGCTCCGTATTCTCTCCAGATAAAGCTAGAAGAGAATCAGTTTTTCTGGTGCGTTTGAACTCATCAATGAAAAAAAACGCGCCCCACTATTCTGGTATCCACAACAGTTGATTTCCTGTCATTCCTGCTGGATGAGGTCAAAGGGTCGCCCCAGACTAGATATCTGGTGTAAAGGTGAAATTCAGCAAGGCGGCTGTAAACTGTTTGCCTGGAAATTCTTGATCCTGACAAAGCAGCAATTTCAAGAGCAAACTGAGGAGCCTATATTCGCCTTTATCATCTTCCGTTTAATGCTAAGTAACGATCCTTTGCAAATGTTGATACTTTCTGACAAGCTTGGACGACCTTCCTGGATACAGTATAACTTGTATGGAATTGATTCCATAATCTGGAGACCATTTTCGGGCCACTACTAACCATTTGACGATCTTTTCTTGAGACTGGCCAGCTTCACACTTGACAACAGCTCTCTATTCCGAGGAAACAAATAAACGATTATGAGAAGCTATTTTCACTGCAAACAGACTAACTTGCTTGTTTTAAAGCAATATTCACAAAAGTGGAGGCAAAATGCCCACATGCTTGAATGGTCTAAGTCTAATAGTTCTGCAAAAACTAATGCTAAACAAACTTTTCCTAATCTGAAGGTGGATATTGTACTACCCATTCTTCAAAATGTATAAAACAGAAATTCTATCAGTTTTACTGTGAAGGTATTTTAAAATTATGACGAAAAACATGTTTGTGACTTTAATTTTGGACACGAGTATGTATGTGTGTCTATCTATTTATCTCTTTTTCTCGCTCTATATATTATCTCTCTTTCTCACTCTATATATTATCTCTCTTTCTCGCTCTATATATTATCTCTTTTTCTCGCTCTATATATATGTGCATGTAGAATATATATATATATGCGTGTGGATGTATGTGTGTCTATATGCATACTGAACAATTATTTATGAACAGATCAGATTCGACCAAATGTGCATTCTTTTTCAACTAAAGTGAAAGTAACATATATTTATCAATTAAAACGACACCTTTGAATAAACATTATCGTTGAAGTTGCTATTAAGAGATAAATATTTATATGGCTGGAAATACCTAACAACCAAAAGTGGCTTAATTAAATCCTTGAAAAATCGAAATAAATTAAATATATGGAGAGATTTGTTTAATCTGACTTTCTCGAAATAACAAGTATAATAGCGAAATCTAGTTACTTGTGAAACCACATTGAAAGAGAATAATGATATACTAGCTTGTTTGAACCTTCTAACAAATAGGTCATTTCATTCTGTTCTGCAAGTCGTCTGCATCTCCTCCTAAATCATATAGCTATTTTCCTTCACATTTGCAGCGATTCTTATTAAATAGTAAGATTCATTTGTTTATATCACTGTTCTATATAAGAGAAGATTTTCATGCTAAACAACATACGAAATCACCTCCGGATTTTAGTTGAGGAAATGCAAGTGAGAGAACGTGGCACTAAGTGAAAATATATTAATCATTCACCTTTTAATAAATTATTTTTATGAATACCAAACTTTTAGACCTGAGTTATGCATCATCAAGGACAATTATGAGTTATAACTGACATTAATATTTACACAAAATTTAAGAATCTTCTTTAGGTGTAATATCTAATTAATAAATACGAATAAAGACAGACTGCGTGGGAAATAAAATGTCTTCGCAACATATTTCCCTCATTTTTTTGTTAGGGACAATCGTTTTCTTACAATCTTAAGTCACTTGGGGTGATTGAGTTCCCCTCGCGACAACTTTTATTCCAAAATATTTTCTATAGACAGGCTTCATTTTCCCCCTGTGAAAGACTTAATGGTTTTGATTGCTGTTTTGAACGACTCAATATGGTTTAAAAATGTAAATGAACAGGATATAATAAAAGAAATGGGCATCTGCGATCTCTATTGGATAAAGTTGAAACTGATCAAGCAAGGGAAGAATATGATGAAATAATAGATGTTAATCACGATAGTGATAGTAACTATGAGAACAGAGATGAATATGAAACGTTTGAGTTGAAAGTAAAATTTTCAAATGCTATCTGAAAAAATTCATCAAGAAAGATATGAAGCTACAAGACACACTGGACCTTGACAAAAAGACACAAGTAAGAAAAAGTTCCACATGCTATTTGTTGAACATTTCGATCAAAAATTATTCACTGAAATTGGAATTTTAATCGTGTATAATAAAAATAATTTAAATAATATGATTGGGGTGACTCAATCACCCGAGCTACTACTAACGTTAGTTGCAAGTACACGACATCTCCCAGGTTAAAATATAGAAAAGTCTTGCAAGAAAAAGATGTATGCTCTAGAAAAGTGAAAAGTAATTTATTCTGAAAATATGCAGTAATTGCAACGAATTTAATTCAAAAATATACAATTAACACAAAATTCCACAATAACAAATTTAAATTAAAAAAAATTCAAATTATTATTCGCAATATCACATAAAGCCCATTAAAATATCCTGTTGCTTCTTTGCTTAATAGGATGTAAGCAAAATTGCACTGGTTTCTGGTATTTTCTCACGAAATAATCAGCCCAAATGAAATGTGTACTTTAAATCAACCTTTTCTCTTTTTAAATTTTTTTAAAAACTTTTTACTCTTGAAGGTAAATTAATTTTCATAACTTGAGCACGAGAGTTCATTCAATTACTGAAAATATATTACTATCTCTTAAATAAAATTCTTTAGGCAAAAATTTTAGAAAAATCCGCTGAACTAGAGTGCTTAATTTTTTTCTATTTTATTAGGCTTCAAAAAATGTTCTTGGTTTTTACATCTGTTTGCTCTCTGTTCTTTAAAAAAAATTATGTAGTCTGTGCAAAACACTGCGCAAAACAATGAAATTTCTTTGTTCTTGAAGAGCAAAAGGAGGAATTCTCAGAAGCACCGATTAAATGACACCAAATACCGATAGAAAAATCGAATTAAATCAAAATTCCATTTTCCCATCATTTAAGCATTAAGAGAGAAAATCTACTTTATTTTTCTCTTCGGACACTTTCTCATTCCATTGCGTGAAGCAGCATTTATTAGAGTCTGTGGTGTTATTTCAATGAACAGTATTCATCAATTTGTTTAATCGTATTCCTTAATACATCAATCGTTGAAAAATTCTGTAAATATAGTAATTCATTCTGAATTATTAAATGATTATCATTCCTAAAATGCGTAACTTCTTTCATGAGATGCTATTTTAAAGGATTAACTTGTATTTTAAAAGATATTGTTTGGAATATAAAATGTGTATATAATGTAAATTATTGTATTCTTACGGGTTTTATAAATAAATCTATAATTATTGTGTTTTGGAATTTCATTATTGATTATTTTAACAGTTAAACTTTGATTAAAATATTTGGCTTACTTTAACAAAATATGAAAAACCCTTAGGATTATTTTGTCCAAAAGTTTGCAATTCATTGTAGTATATTGGTGTTATAGGCATACATTAAATTATATTTTTAGTTTAATCTAGCATTCTACTAACATAATTAGTTTTTTTTTATAATTTTAACCATAGCAAATATGCTTCTTCGGAGCTTTAATTTTTGTTGGTCCAAATGAAGGTAGTACTCGAAGGGGTAGGTCCTACTCGAAAGGGTTAAATTTTCCTTCCAGATAAAGCCTTGATCTTTTTGAAGGTACTTTTACAATTATGTGACCAAAAATTTAGATTGAATTTGTCCGAGTGTCTTGCGATTATTTTGAAAATTTGTTAAAGTTTAGAGAAGTATAATGATAGTATGGTACTGCTAATTTTTTGAAAAAAAGTTATTAGAACGTCAAAATTTACCGTAAAATCTGGCGTATAATGCGCACCCATACATTGAAGCTGTATTTTTTAATTTTTAGGTATATTCACCACATAACGCGCCCCTCATTTATTTTATCAAGAAACCTGAAATATACATGTGTAATACTCTTGTTTCGATGACACATTTGTTTAAGATATTATTCCCAGCTTTAGAAAAAAATAGTATATTTCTAGAACTAAAGCCCTTTCAATTCAAAAGGAACGTTGTTTAATTTAAATGTACAGAAGTTCGATTTATGTAGAAGTCTATTTTTATTTCTATGATTATCTTTTTTTTTTTTGTTTTTAAAGGTCCCACTTTTAAACCCAGCCTATAACCCGCACACGTAAATTTTGATCATATTTTTTTGTGATAAAAGTGCTCATTATACGCCGGATTTTATTGCATGATTTTCATGGGCTGTTGCGCCACTGAAGTTAGTATTTCATAGATTAAAACTCAAAAATATTCCATACATTTACAAAAAAATAGATTTATTTTATGAAAATATGTTTTACGGGTTTTAGTACATAATCGTATTTTAATAACAATAGATTCCATTAAGGAAGGGGATTATTGTATATTAATCAAATTATAAATATTTTTTTAAAGTATTCGTACAAATAGGAACATAATGCTGCCTTGAAACTAAAGCTTATTTTAAAAATAATTTGAAAATTTAAGCATAAAAATCGTTTTTCCATCATCAAAGGATTTCTAAAATTAAATTGAAATTACAAATAATTCCTGAAACTAAGATAACATTTTTTACAACATTTCTTTCAATTACTTATTCCTTTTTCTCTCTTTTTCGAATCATTATTTTATCATTAATGTAACTGTATAAGATAATGGTACTTTTAATCTTTAATAGACTAAAACAGGAATTCTAATAAATTTTAAATATAAAAGAACATTACCAAAAAAAAAACTAATAGTATAAATGGACAATTTAAATTAATATTTTCATTATTTAACCATTAACGCTCCATATGTTCTCTTTTTGAATATTTCCTTCTGAATTTAGTGATTATAAAATCATTTATTAGATTTTGAATAACTTGATAAAAAAGTAAGATTAAGAATTTCCTTCTTTTTTTAATAAGCATTATAGTAATAATATATTTTAAATTAAGTATCGTAAAATGTAATAGAAACAATAGCAATGTAATTAATAAAAAATATGGTAATGAACTATTTTTACTTCCGTTACCAATTACTTTCAAATTTGATTATTTCCTACCGTTATTACTTAGAAAATCTTCTTATAATTTCACATAAAATAATTTTAAGGATTCTTCCTGAAGCTCATTAATATTGCAACTATCTACATACCTTGAAGAAAAATATTCGTTTTCTATAGAGGAAATTTGTCCCGAATTATTGAATTTTACTATCAAACTTTAAATTTTGGAATTTGTAAAAACTTAAGGCTTTTAAAGAGTTTATTAAATACGCATTTCAGGAAATATATGCTAATATTTCACTTAATAGCTTTAGGAAATATTCTTTGGTTCGGTAAGTAGATTTTTTTCAACTCTTAAACAAATGCACTACCACATGGTAAATTCTGATGATAAATATATTCTTTACACTATAATGCATGTTTAATTTTGAATATTCTTAAGTTTTAGTCTAAGAAATCAAAGGAAGTGTACTTTTTGTTTAGTATCTTTTTTCACAAAAGTAAGGAGTCAAAAACTAAGATCTAAGATAAAGGCTTTTCAAAATTATGAGAATGTGTGCATTTTACGCACTTTCCAGAAGTGCTGAATGAAAGATAATGCTAAAGCTCACAAACAAGAAAGGAATGTAAAATTTAGATTAAATAAATGTGTATATAAGTGTTTAAAATTTAAACGAAAAAGCTTTGTGAGTGCACTTCATAATTTCCGAACACTGTCCATATATCTCGATGCCGAAAAGGCTTTCTATGTGCATGTGCTAATTTCAGAATATCAATCATATATCTGGATCAAGTCTGTTCTCTCGTTACAATGAAAATCTATTTAAGTTAACCGAAAATGCACGTGGGTAAATCAAGGTCGATCTTTGCGTTTTGCAATAAAGTGCAACAAAAAAGCAAGAGCTTCAATTCTCGCCAGAGAATTTTTGTGGCCACAGGAATTCATGTATAATGGTTATTGTCCCTACTAAGCTACTTCAGAGAGGTCTGTTAGCAAGAACATCTGCCTTTTCCCCCTACTTTATGTAAGGTAAGGAATAGACTATTTAGATAGAGCGGAGAGTATTGACGTAGGTGCAGAGATCAGTAAAAAATCATTGTAACCACTGATGAATCCAGATTCATACAAATCATTCTTTTCTCGATATAACTTTATCAAGAGAAAACCAAGGATAATTTAAGTTTCGGAAATGGGACCGATGTTGCAATCGATTTTGTCAGTCTGGAAAGTCATTGTAGCGGTATCATCCATAGAAGCCAGTAACAGGTTTAGGACTGAAGTGATCATTTTGGTCTGATAGTATGTTATGTGCTTACGGAACCAAAGATACAAAGTTCTGTCTTTCGGATGCTTGCCACTTCATTGGTGACCTTGGCTGAACTCAGACAAAGGCAAAATTCTGAGCTGTCATGGCACCATCTACACGCAAAAAGAGCAACCAAAAACTCGTCAGACTCACTTGACGCAGCCAAAAAACTCGTAAGACTCATTTGACGCATCCAAAAATCTCGTCAGACTCACTTGACGGAGCTAAACAAACTCGTCAGACTAACTTGACGCATCCAAAAAAAAACTCGTCAGATTCACTTGACTCAGCTTAAGGAACTCATCAGACTCACTTGATGCAGCTAAAGAAATGTGTCAGACTCACTTCACGCAGCAAACAAACTCGTCAGACTCACGTGACGCAACTCCTCCAATCAACAACAACTCACCATTTGTAACAACTATATCGTACGTTCTCCTCCACCGATTCACTGGTTGGGGAGTGTGTAGTGGTATCATCTATATAAGCCAGTATCACGTTCCTGACTGAGGTTATCATTTGGGTCTAGTGGTATGTTACGTACTTACGGAGCCAAAGATACCAGGTTCTGTGCTCCGGATGAGTGCCACTTCATCATCATGAGAAATCACCTACAAACCACTCGTATCTGCCATTAAGGGTTGAAGACTCATAGCCTTATGTTTGTCTTTTCAGTAATGCAGTCGACTCTGGGTTCACTAATATGCACGCTCACCTATTTAAAATTCCTCTAAATGATGAATTCAAGAAAACTTAAAATATTAGCCGGATGGATTGGCCACAGCCAGATTCATAGACCTTAATTATGTGGAGCATAACAGATTTGAGATGCTGTTAGAAGGCCAAATGATGATCATGTTCCCCTTTACCAAATATTGTATGACTATAAAACCACGTCTTGTAAAAGTAAAACCATGTGTCCAAAAAAAAATAAACTCTTAAATTAATTAATTTTTAACTGAAATTTATAATTTCATCGTGTTATGAAAAAAGTATAACCGTAAGAGGAAACTTTTTATTTACTAGCTCACATCTACTTATATGTATAATAATTAATGAGTTGTGAGTGTCCGAACTCACGATCTTGAGTGAATACAGTAGCTTTTCTAGGGCCAGTCCATATTTAATTTTATTAAAATGTGTCACGCACATCTGAATAAAATTAATCAAAAGAAAACTTTAAAAAAAAAAACATGCTGGCATTAGTGTATATAACCTTGCAATTTCAGTTCTTTTCCTTTGCATCAGTGTTTCTCAAACTGTGGGAAACATAGGAAAACATGATCACCCTTCGTAGGGGGCGTGAGTATATCAAAAAGTCAAAAACAAAAAATTATTTAAATTTTTTTCATTTACTGATAGGAAACAAGTCAAAATTCATTCTGAGTTAAAAAAAATAAAATACACATTTACACTTATAAATATATCAGTACTGTACAATGTGTTTCCTAATTAATCTAACAACACTATAAAATAAGAAAAAAACTTAAGGTATCCGAACACGTTCAGAGTACTTTTTAACAAAATAGCAAACTAAAACATTATAAATGCTCTTTTAGGGCTCAATACCAATAAGTATTACTATATATTTAACTATCAAAATTTAAAATAAATTACCTGAAATTTAAAAAAATCACAATTATAAGTGACATTTTAGCAATATTTTTGAAAAACTTCAAAGCAGTTAGAGAAAAAAGTAATAAACATATATTAGTAAAAGTATTACGAAAACAAACTAGATGCATTTATCTAGAAAATGTACCAAAATTTTAATTTTTTATTAAAATTTGAAAATTTTAGAGCTGATTGAGTAAACATTATAAGAAATGTTACATTTCTTAGGATACCCTTATTTAAATAACAAGCCATAACTCAAAAAGTATTCAAACAATAAGAAATATTTTAGTACATTCTCTAGAAAAATCAGGTTCAAAAAGTTTTATAGAAATACATTCGTAATATTTTGAGTTATCAGACTCGCCATGATAGATTTTGAGCAATTTAAATGCCCACTTCTGGTAGATCAAAAACCCACTTCCGATTTTTCTAACTTTATAAAATTGATTGTAACTTGGAATCTAGGTAGTGTAGAAACAAAATAAAGTATGTTTCGTAAAGTCAAAAGATAGTTCTATTCAATAAAATAAAAAATAAAAATATTTGTCTTGACTGAGTTTGGTCATTTTCAACGTGTTCCGATACCTTAATAACTATCAGTGGCTCTTAGGGCATGTCATAAAATTATACACAAAACTTAATACTTATCTTGATAATTTGTACGGTTTATAACAGAAGTCGTATTGTAGCCTTACGTCAAAGTGTATTATTATTAAATTCAATACATTGTTATTGTATGGAAGGGAGTGCGAATAAAATTATGATTGAAAATTGGGGAACAAGTGTAGGAAGTTTGAGAGGCTCTACTTTACATTTGTACTATAAGATAGGTTTAATGAGTTAAATACATTTCCATTTATAAGTATCATGAGAGTTTGGAACTATTTCATGTCTTCTGTACGTAAGTTCTTCACGTTACATTAAATACATCTAGTGCAAAGTTTGAAGCAATATGCAATAAACATTCATTATACATGCATGCTGTAGAACTTATTTTAGCATGCCTTAGAAGACATATTTAACTTTCTGCAGTATGCTGACTCTTTCTTAATTTGAAACAATTAGAAAGCTCATAACGAAGAGCCTATTTGAAAATTGCATTTTAGCATACTTCAAATTTTGTTAAGTTCCAACAACAGGGGGTTTCTGAACCTGCATTTCATTTAGCTCTGAGTTACGTTAAATTAAATTAAAATATTTGTTAAATAGTACTGTGTCTGTATCTCAAATGTCCTTCAGGATAATGAGAGTAATCCTATGAGACTTAAGTATGTCTATTTTTCCACTTAATGAGACACTGTCTTAGGAGAATTCTCGTAGCTTCACATGATTCTTTGTATCCGTCTAGGTTTGGATAATTGTATGGGCTATTAATTGCTTTCTATAATTCTCGTAATAGTGGTACTTAATCATGACATAAAATAATATACTCAAAAATTTAAAGATACCAATTCATATCAATATTTCTACATTATAGTTCTTTATAATTCATTTTGAATCCAATCGAAGTATCCATAAAGATGAACAAATTAAAATAGTTAGCATTCTTGTTCTCCATTTTTGCTATAGATTTTCATAAAGATTGATTAATGTAAACATCTATAGGTTTTGTGATGAGTTATTTCTTGGTATTTTTGTATTGTGTATTATTTACTAATTTTTCGATCAATATGACAAAATAAACATTCAGTTGCACAAAAGAATCGTTATATATATATATATATATATATATATATATATATATATATATATATATTGAGAAATGTTTATAATACTGTATAGCATCCATACTTTTATATATTTTTTTATTTTTAACTCTAATTTTAATTATTCATATATCCTTTTAAAATCTATTATCTGGATATCTTGCAATTTCAATTCTTTTCAGTTTTGATCATGTTTATTCATCTCTCTCTTGTAGAGAAATTTTAACTATAGAAAATATCAATTGCAATATAATTTATTTCCAAATTTAAGGATATTTGCACAAAAAAAGTATACAGGCTTTTATTTAAATAAAGCTTATAAATCTCAAAACAATATTATACACCAGATATAAAGCAATTTCTTTACAGTTACAAGTAAGTAAAGACATTACTGAATTTATTTTGTTTTCTTGAACATTTTTAAATTTTATTCATCATCAAGAACTGAACTTTGCTGAGAAAAACTTTAGATACTTTAAAAAACTGAAATAGATTCAAAAACTTATGACAATTTAATAAGTTGAAAAAAGTTATTAGAAAGAAGAGAGGTTAAGTTAGATAAAATTTTTAGAAATAATAATATATTAGATAAATTAAAAAAAAATTATAATTTTTTAGAAAGTATGTGTGTACATGTATTTTCTTATGAAGTATTTTATTAGATTTTATTATTACATACTATTATGCCTATTTTTATAATTTAATTATAAACTCATTTTAAAATACTTTTATGTTTTTGCATTTGTGCTGGAGCTCAATAAAAAGTAAAAGTATTTTAAAATATAATACTGAGTATATTAGTTTTGACAATCAATTAGTTTGTCATATTGCTTCCTTTTTATTCATCTGTTCAGTTTAGATACCAATAAAGGAAATAAATTTTTTTGTATTAAATTATTTGAATAAAACCCATAAAAATTTAATACTTCGTATCAAAACATTCTGAAAATGAAATTCAAGGTAATACAAGTAATAAGGTAAGTCAATTCCTATTAAAATACAATGTTTCACAAGTTTAAATTCTTTTTATAAAATTATACAATAACTAATTCTTCAAACTCAACAGAAAAATAATAATAATTTTAATAAAGATACAATTTTAATGTTCGCCAACTTGATACCAGTATTATTAAATATTCCTTAGTTGTTTTAATAGATTTTATATAAAAAAAAAATGTATTTTAACCATGTTTTGTAAAGCATTAACTCGTGCGTAACATTTAAAAATATTTCTATTAGGAAAATAACGTACTAATTTAAATGTACTTTGTAGAAATTGAAATGTGCTTTTTTGTATTAATTTTTACAATCCCACCACATGATACAATATTTATGGAACATATTTTGCGTATTGTTAATATAGGTTAAATAACTCGAAGACGAAATATTTAAAATATTTATTTCTCTCGTTTTTCCACATTGAATCTCATCTATATTTGCACACAACGTTTATTTTTTTAATAATTATTTCTCTTATAACCTCTCGAAGATATACTAGATGGGATAGGTACATGTTGATTTCCTATGAGAACAGCAGTAAACAAACCTACGTTGTAATATCTTCATGTATATCTCTCAATGTAAAAAAAGGATGTTGTTCTATTTCATATCATATTTCCTATTATGTTCAGATTCCTTAGAGATGCAAGAGGAAATTTTAATATACTAATATATGGAAAGAAACAAATTAGTATCATTGTAGTGTTTTTCTGGAAATTTTATCAGATATGGTCCTGCACAATAGAAACATATAAATTGGTTTATAAAGTGCGTTTTAAATCAAAAATGAGTATTCGATGTATTTTTTTAGAGATTCGCTCATGAGAATTCTTTGCATGCAACGAAAATAACAGAATATCCTTATAATTTCATGGAAGTGATTTGTCTAGACTGGTTCTTAGTAGAAAAGGGTATTAAATATATATGTGAATAAAGCAATTCTGGGATTAATTTATGGTATGAGGTAGAAGTATGTCAAAGATGCTAGAACCGACATACATTTTCATTAAGTTATCATTAGCAAACATATATTTAATTTAGAACTTTTAAAATAATAGTATTAAATTGATGATTTTTTGCTAAGTAATTTCTGTTTATTGTAAAAGTTAAAAGTTATTAGTATGTACAATCGCATATCTTGGGTAAATAAAATTTAATGGAAGTACTGAAGAAAACAAACTGGCAAACACTTTGAAAAAATTTCGAAGACAATATTTATTGTTTTTTCTTTATTTGCTTGATTATGTGATTAAAAATTCTTACTTTAATGCTTTGAATGTAAAGTATTTGAGAAGCTTGTTATAGTATTACTTTTTTCTTCTCCCGTTAAAGTTTTACCAGCGTATTTTCTTTCAAAATGTTTACTTCTTTCTTTTCTATTCTTGAAATATTTGATGAATAGAAGCTCAAAAGACATTTACAAAATTCATATACTCAGAAGAAAGTAATGCAAAAGAAATGGATATTTGAATGCGGGCACTTTTTAAAAAAGTACCATATGCATTTTGAAACTTTTGCATTTTATAAGTTTTTCTTATTTATAAGCAAGAAAAGCTTTTAGATATCATTTTATAGGTATATATTAAATAGTAAGCATTATACTGAAAATTTTGAACGTGAAATTGCTCTAGTTTCCTGAAGCTCATAGAAAAGTTGCTGTAATTCTATTTAGACTTTTGGCAGGGTAGGAACTTATGAGGTCCCATTTCTACCAAATTTGTTTCACTGACCATACTCCCTGTCGCTGGTTAGCTTATGACCTCTCAACATTTAAACATGTGCCTTGTACTAAAAGTTTTTAATTATGTTGTCGAAATATATTGGAGAACATGTGCACTAGTTTCATAGGTGCAATTTGTGGTGTGTGGGGCATTTGTAAGACAAATAAGTAAAATTAAATAGCGAACAAATATGAAAAAGTACATAGTATACTTAAAGAACATCAAAAAAATTCAAATACTAAACTTTAAAACTAAACTATTAGAAGAAAACGTGCATTGTTGATAGTATTGCAAAAGTTTACCTTCCAGTTAATTGTTCATTTCTCTCATATTTATGTAAGACTAATTAAATTAGATCTAAAATTAAATCCCTAGACCACTTTTAATTTTTATATTCCGTTACATCTTCAAGTATTAAATTTATTACTCACGTCTGCCTCTTGAAGAACACATGGCCATAAACAGAACTTTTCTCTCCGACCATTAATTTTTATGGTTTCAAGTACACTTCTTATTGAAGTGTACTTTAAAAACATCTGGCCTATAAGTGGTTACAGACTCAAAAACTTGGCGTCCGTTTTTCTCTTAACAAGCAGATGCCAAAATGTCTTTGTTTAATAAAGACAGTTTAAACAAAATGCCTTGGTGTTAACTTGGAAAACACGACATATATATATATATATATATATCCTATTAAATTTATATAGAACTATAACGAACGGCTTAAAAACTTATATTACACTTCCGGGTAGAAAGCTACAAAATACTATTCAATCCACATTAGACAGTATTGATAATTCGATTATAGTTAAGAATAGTTTAGATATCATTAAGTATATGCAAGGTAAAAAAATTATCTCTATTCACACCTATGACTTTGAGGATTTATTTAATTCCATTGATATTGGGAACATGGTTAAAATTCTCGAAATAGCCTATAACAAATATTCTTTGAATAAACTAATTAACTATGATAAAAATTTTTCTATTATTCATCTAGTACTTAATGAAAATTTTATTTTTCACAATAACTCTTATCAGCAAATTAAAGGTCTTCCACAAGGAGGGCCTGCTAGTAACTGTTTAGCCAATATCTATTTGCACTTTTATGAATATGATAGCATTAGTTTCGATTCTTGTTACTTTTTTAGATACATAGATGACATAATCATCTTTAGTAATATAGTAAATTATGTTCCTAGTTTTAAATATTATCCACAATATCTGAAATTATTAAAAACCAATTATAATACTGAGTCTGCACATTTTTTCGACCTACAATTAAATGTTAAGAATAATATACCAATTAGTAATATTTTTGATAAAAGAGACTCTTTTGATTTTAACATTATTAAAATGCCTTTTTGGGGTAGTAACCTACACCTATCTATTTTTAGAAATATTGTCTTAAATTTTATAAAAAGAAACAACGATTTAGTCACAAATATTGATGTTAAACAAAATAATTATAAGCTGTTCTGCAATAATTGCTTGGAATACAACTATCCAAATAAATTCATTTTTAAATATATTTCTAAGTTATCTCTCTAATTCTCTTTTTTATGCTTAGTTATTACTTCTCTGATTTTTTCTCCTTCTGTTTTTTATTAATTTCAATTGGTTTTTCTTTGATTAGTATAATTACATTAAAATTATCTAGTTGGCCCACTAATTTCTGTTTCTGGTTTTACCAACTTAAAACGTAATTTTAACATCATTTAGCGTGTTGCTTTCGAAGGTATGGCCTTTTTTTTTTGCTTTTTTGTGAATTGCATCTTTTCACGTATTTTTTTTTTCTTCCCGATATTTATTTTTTTATTTTTATCTTGTTAAATTTCATTTCCTTTCATATTTTATATTAATTTAATTTTATTTTTTTGTTGGTTGCAAATTACACGTGGTTGGTTTTAGGCCTAACTTTTTAATTTGGTTATGTTTTGCTATTATGTATAAAATTTCTGCTGAACGGGGATGTGTTGGATCCGTAAAATATATGTAACCCTAATTTTGCTGGTCCTAATTCAGCAACAGCTTTGGAAATCATTAGAGGTCTTCATTTTAGTCCATTGACTCTTCTGGTTTCCTACATTTTAAAGTTCTAACTCTGTTTCATGCTATACATTCGCTTATTTAATTCTAGTACAATATACTTTTCCATCATTTTTTATATTGTGTTTCTTGAAATCTGGTTTAAATCTTCTAGTTCTGTTAGTGGTATAATCTAGTACTATCAATTTTATTATACTGTGTATTTTTTTCATTTTATGACACTATATATATATATATATATATGTGTGTGTGTGTTTATTTTTGAATTTCTTAACGTTAATTTTAACAAAAATTCTCACAGTTTAATACATAAGAGAGAAAACACATATTTTAATAATTTAATAAGTACAGACTGCACAAAAATTAAAGTGCATGCTTCCTATGTACAGAAATTTTATGGAATTCGTAGATGCCGCAGTTTTAAAATTGAAAAAAATATAGAGAATTTCAATATTTTGACTTTTTAAGCTTCAAAGTATTGATGGTTATCAATACTTAATTATTAATGGTTCCTTAAGAATCTCAACTAAATGCGTAGTAATGTTTATTAACACCAAAAATCACCTGAATTTAAGAAAGTTCTATTTTCACTTATTTATTATTATTTATTTTATAATATACACATTTATATATTACAATAAGTAATAGCTGCATTTAAAATAAATGCAGCTTTAATAAAGCTTTTATTTCAAAATGTTGGTAATATAATTTACGGTTAATTCTGTGGGTAACAAAATTTCTACCCAATATTTCTTGAAGATATGTTTTGTTTTCAGAGGGAAATTCGTTTGCTGTTGCTCACTGGTCATGATAGTGAAGAAGTGCTGACGTTGTTGAGTCACTGGTTTGAGTCTTAGTACCTCTGAAGATTCCCCGTGTAGAGGGGCTATGACATGTTTAAAATGTCGGGATTTAAATTTTTCCCAATGATGTGATGTGGAAGTTGGGAGTGTGGCGTCAGGTGTTGTCTTCGTCACATGGTCCTGCCTTAAATGTAGAACGTCCGAGATTTCGATTACCTTTTAAACTACTGTTTAGTGGAGATTAGTTTTAAGACTTTTAAACATTATTTCATGTAATTATCATATATTATGACCTTTTGCATCATAAAAAACTGACGTTGACATTATGTTTCGAGAAGCTTGTTGTCACTGCTTTATCGCAAAACATTTTGAGTCACAAATCTACCGGGGATATAAATATTATATAGTATCCATTCTGAGCCATCCCTAGCGACATATATATCAGGATAGACTGGAACATTATCAATTACATCTGCTTCTTTATATTCATCGCAGTTATTTTAATTCAATCTTATGTGTTCATCGGAATCTAAATTAGAGTCGATTCATTCTCAGAAAGCTCTCGGAACAAATTAGCAATTTCTTTAAGTCTTAGATGTTTTCTAAGAACCATCGTTTCAAGGAGTCTGCTCTGCACTATGTTCGAAAATGGAATATTTTTTTTATGAGCAGATAAGCAAATACTATGCAACGAAACACTTAAACAATTTTAGTTTAATTGATTCATTTCCACTGTGAGGCCGATAATACTGAATTCTAGATCAATAAACATGCGATAGGACATTGAAAAGTTTACTTTACTAATGGTATATACTTAGTGAACTATAAGTTGTTGTACGGCAGCATTTTCTAATGATAAATTGCCTTTTGCGTCGAAATAGCACCAACGAACGTTCGAGGTATATATGGTTGTACAATCACTTCTAATCAACCAAGAACCCAAAACCACAAAACATTTTCTGTGTAATTACCAGGGAAAATGATTAAAAAACTCGTGAAATCACAATTTCCCTACAAAGGTGTAGAACAGAGAGCTAAGTAAACAGGCCCCGGTTTCCAATTGACACTGACGGAAGTTATAGTGTTAAAGTCACTTCCTCTGCTTCAAAGGGTGAGGTAAACTAAAATTTAATCAACTTTGGAACAAGATTCATTAGTTATAATTACAATAGGTACAGATTATAGATAGCAATAGGTATAAATTTATTAGTACATTGTGAAAATATGTTAATTTTCTCAATGAGGTAGAAATTAGTTTTAAGTAAAATTATATTTATATTATATTGATCATCTTATTAGGTATATTTACTTACTGAATAAACATTTGCAAAGAAAAATTATTTTCGTTGTAATGAAAATTTTAATACTCTTATAATAAGTGTAGTTATTTTAAATTAATATTTAAATACATTTTTAATAAAAAATATAAATTTTTTAATAAAAAAATATTTTTAAAATATGTAACGGTATTTATATAAAAGTGTGCAGAAATGCTACTTTTCAACAATGAAATAGCTAAATTAATTCATGGAATTGGAGATTTAACAAGTAATTGTGAATAGTTTCATGATGCAAAGCTGTGGGTGAATTCTTTTTTATCCTTCAATATTTATATCTCACAACTCTTCATTAATCAACAATATATAAATCATTATGGGTTCACTAACCATTAGCAGCATCCCCTGAAAATATACGTTCAATCTAAAATTGAGAAAAGAATAAAAAAATGTTATTGTTTGTGAAAATTTCAGATATATTGAGAAATTATTTTTAAATTTAATTGCAGCAAATATTTGAACAAAAACTAATCATGGTTGTCAAAACTTATTTGGTGTACATATAAAATATTAGTATGTAGAATACTCAACATTTGCATGCTTTCATTCTTTTACATTCATTAGAAAAAAGACACTAAATATCAAAAACTTTTATAAGATATTATGAAAAATTTTAAGAGCAATGACTTTTATTCACTAGCAATAAAAAAAAATTAACGCTGTTCATTCAGTCATGTTTTTGAAAACTTTGGAAATAATAATATTTCTTTTTTTCAAATGGGTCTACATATTAGTATTTCTGTCCTAGTGCACTTCCCGGGACATGGTATCTCTTTATAGTGTTGCACCATATAGGTTGATGCCAAAAGTTACAAGGTAATTTTGTAATCTAGTTTCCTTCTTAGATGGATGCACCTGAGTTTTGACGAGGCGAACTTCTACAAGGAATTTATTTTACTGAGAATAACTAAGCACAAACCGGCACTCTACGGAACTTTATCATGCCGCATATTCGTACTGGATGTGCCATGTGTCAACTAGCAAATCGACCGACTTGGGTCAAGGTCGAACCCACATTTTAAGGTGTACAAACCCAGCACTTAACCAACGACGCCATCTAGCGGACAAGCAAAAAAATCCATAAGATTAATTAAAAAATGTTAGAACTTTAAAGTTTAAAGATCCATTTAACATTGGCTATTTATATAGGATTCGGGTGAGCGTGTTTATACGATATATTAATGGACTTCTTTCGGAAAGAGATTTCAACTCAAAAATATTTTCTTCATATCCAAAATAGCCATCAAATTATTCCATAAAGAGAAAATTGAGTATAGCGCGGAAAAGTTCTCTCAAAGCAGCTTGAAAGGCTTCACAATGGCTTTCTAATTCATTTCTCTAAGAAACACTGGGTGGAAATGGAAATGCACTCAACAAAAAATACAAATTTCTGATTAACGCAAACATTTCCCGTAAATATAGAGAAAATTTTAAATAGGATAATTTTTGCAATTTTAAAAAGAAGCTTATTTTAAAGAAGAGTTTTAGAAGACTTCGTTTCCATTTTAAATAGGAAGGAAGAAAAAGGTAGATTTATTTCAAAATTCGGTAAGGTAGATGGAATTCTAAAGGCTACCGTTTGGTAGATTGGATTCTAAATTCGATTAATTCAAAGAACTTCTTAGTAGATAAATGAGGAAATCAATGTTAAATTTTTTTATGGTTCAGAAATTTATCTTAAAAATTTCAAATTTAAAGTCGCATTTTAATTATGGATAAATGCATTTAAGATCCTTCACAAAGAGTGGTAAAATAATATTGTTATTCTAGCTTTAAGCATATATTTTTAGTAGAGTAATTGTTTTTCTTTTAAATTTGTTTATTAAAGGAAATTGGTAACCTTATAACATGTTTTTATTTATGTATTTAAAATTATATTTCAACATTTGTTGTAATGTTTCTATTAAAAAAATGATACGAGATGAAATTTTGCATATACCATTACAACAATTTTAAAAATTTAAATTTTCTGAAAATTTTTTTAAAATTCTACTTTTTTCCTGAAAGTATTTTGTAATATTCATACGGGTGTTCTAAACAACTTAAGGTATTGATATTACAATAACTTAATTAGTTTTGGAGGGGGAAAAATAAAATATTGATATGCCTGCTAAAATTCTACGAAAAAGCCATTACCTCCAACATTTTAATTTTTTTAAAAAAAGTATTCTTTTTACAGCTAGATGGAATTCCTAATTTTGTTACATGCATCATATATAACATATGGAAAAAAAACTGGGAGTGATTGGTAACTGATTATAGAAGAAGTAGCATTTGAATACACTAGTGTATCAAAAAATACAAACTGAGAAAATTCACTCTAAGGAAACTGGGACGTCTGCGACAAGGAAAAACGAACTTTTTTTGCACCGAATTTACATAGTTCTCACTTACTTAAATTAAAACCAAAGGAAG
Organism: Trichonephila clavata; assembly: GCA_019973975.1. Lineage (NCBI taxonomy): Eukaryota > Metazoa > Arthropoda > Arachnida > Araneae > Nephilidae > Trichonephila > Trichonephila clavata. Next base: position 5,454 of record BMAO01027770.1, on the reverse strand, counting down.
TAAAATTTTTACGTTAAATTATCTGCATATTTCGGTACCTGTTAATGTAAAAAAAATCAATTTAAATTACAAATAAATTTGTATGAGCAATAATTAATCAATAACAATTTTTTCAAGGCCTGTTGTATAACATCCACTTTGCATACCATCCTTTCACTTTGCATAACATCCACTGCATTTATAGCTATAAAATTGTGCAGGGTTTTTGAAAACATAACAATCCATAAAATGAACAAAATGAAATTTTCAAAAAAATATATAAATTATAATAATTTTTAAATTTAGTAATTTAAATTTCATGCAAAAATTGTGCTATATCTAAAATTTGTGAATGTTTATTTAAAGAAATATTCGTTCACTTTGTTGAAAATGTGTAGCTATAATAGTATACAAAATATCAGCTCTATAGGTAAAGTAGATTTTGAGAAAAGTGTTCCGTAATCACAAAAAAAGGCAATTTGATAAAGATGTTTTCATCTATGATTTGTAAAACAATATTTTTTAATAGCATACAAAGCCATACCATTATTAATTGGATTATTTTTTATTGTTTCTCAGTTTTTAATTTGTAAGTTTGAAATTCTAGATTTCTTAGAAGTATTTTTAATTACTCTTTCCTTATTTCATCAACACGTGATATCAAAGTTTCACAACTTCTTCCATCTAAAATACCAAAGCTTTATGTCTATAAGTTTTAGTGTTTTTATTTCACTTTGAACATCATCATTACAGGATACTACAGAATTCCTTACACATATTTTTATTGTTATAAAATACACAAAGAAAATGACCTTGATTAATTTAAGAAGTTAATTTGATGTCTAATTTAAATGGAACTCTGTTTTTACAAATTATAACAAAATAATATCTATTTTTGTGTTCATACATATGAATATTTATTTACATTAAAATAAAAACAACAGTATAATAAGCATTTAGAGTTATTCATGAGCATTTAAATGCAGTTAGGACGAACGTTAAGCTAGAAAAATCGAAAAGTGTCTGTTTTACAAGCTGTGTACCTGAATTACAGTTGCATCACATTTGTTTACAATTTTAAAATTTAATTTTCTAGCTTTCTATTTATCGAATTTTCATAAATAATGCCTCTATGGATGCAGCAAGTGCCCTCTATTTTTTAAAAGTAAAATAAAAAAATGCAAAATTTGAAGCACCTTTACGTCCCAGTTAGCTTTAAGTTAATAATACTAAAAAAGTAATATAACAAGCTTAAATAAACTTAAAATACCACTTTAAGGCATTAATTATACATTTTTCTTTAAAATAATTGCATTTTCGTATATTTTCATAAAAGATCAAATTTTTTAAAAAATTAATTTCACAAGGAAATTTAAGAAAAATTGTTAAAAATTTATTTTTCTTTAATGACAGAAATTTCAGTTTTTTTCTACACATAATATTGAATTTGTATGAAAAATGATTGAGAATAAAAACTGAAGCTATGAAATTATTAACATAAAATGCCTTAACTCAAACATTTTACATGCACATATTTCGCAAAGAAATAAGTTACATTATTGTAATGCTTCGGTAAAAAAAAAAATACACTGCTTTATTAACTACACTTTCTTGTTTTATAGTTAGTACCTCTCTTTTTAATATAGGGTGTTTTTTTAAATCAAAACGCCTTTTTTCTAAGACCGGGTTTGGTCGAATTGCCTAATTTGTTAATTTACATTTTTTAAATGAAGTTTTATCCAACTTCTAACTTTCCCAAAAGTGATATATAAATCGAAAGATAATAATGCGAAGAATAAGATTAAATAAAAATTTAAAAAACGGTTGTTTAGTCATTTTGGATATACAAAGTCCTCTCAATTTTTAATATTCTTTGTTAAGTTAGTGAAATTTTTAAAATGTTATTTTCCTAGAAAAAAACTTTTCCTTGTCACTAAAATTTTGAAGCTCTTGTATTTATTAAAATACATTCTATATGCCAATTTTGTCATAGAGTTGCTTATGTATTACCTTTTTATATGAGTTTAACAATAGATAATTTTAACTTTATACTTTTAGTAGACATGCACACAAATTTTGAAAAAGTCTGATATTTTTTGCGCTGATTTTGAATATGGCACTTTAACAATCTAGAATTCTTCGAAAATCCCTTATCCATTCTTAATTTTTCCATGATGCAGGTGTATTCATATTTTTTGATTAGATATCAGTTTTCAAGTTTTATGCAATAATATGCTTCGTTCTTAAAATTTACGTTCCCAGCATTCTCTTGCAAGTAGTTTTTTTTCCTCAAAAATTTTGCAAAAACTTTCCAAACTTTTTAGAACATTATTTCGTAAGTATATACCTGATTTGCATGATACTGTTTTATTTGACGGAGTAGGGAAATTATTATTTGATTTTTCTGAATTTTCTCTTAAATATCTGAAAAAATGAAGGATAAATTTGTTCCTGAACTCACAGTGAGAGTCCCCTTCACAAGTGATGACAGCACACGTTGACCTGTACTTTCTGGAAAACAGTATTGATCCCGAAGGCCACTTTTAAATTGATGCAGCTTATATTGAGAATGCCCTGAAAGCTTCTTATAGAACATAATCATAATGCATCAATTAGACTACAATGGGTTCTGCCAATGCCATCTATTAAGAAAGCTATTATTGACCCCAAAATACCGACACTTCCGTTTAAACCGTGTGCGTTAAACCTACTTCTTCTACCACAACGAAAATGACACATCGTGATACTCCATCCACGAGTCTTTGACCTAGATCACTAAACTACCGCTGCCCGCTCTTGATTTTAGAAGTAAGGGTTTCTTATAATTAATTATATTACTTATATTAATTCTTTAAATTAAATATGCATTACAGATATTTTTTCATTCCATTTAATTAAAATCGCGAGCTCCATATCAGTTTACGTGTGATCATGGTTTTTTTTTTCCTTAAAAACAAGCCACTTTTTAAATATTTATAGTTAAAATTGAGGTATAAGAGCGATTTCCCACAGTTAATATCTTTACTTTTATACTAGTACAAACTGTCGAGCAGAGGTTCCTTTTATTTTGTGTAGCGAAATGAAAGATTGACCATATATTCTTGGGTTATTCATTTACCTTTCTCTTTTTTCTGCTTCAAAAGAATTCGAAAATAAAGGTCTCTATTTCCAGTGAATAGTACAAGTATAAGAAAATACTCTCGTAAATGATGCAGCCCCTCTTCCCACCATTGAATTTACTCCAAGATGTTGTTGCTTACTGTATCTCCACTATGATATGGTACTAAAATCTAATGATCATCTGATATATATATATATATATATATATATATGTTCATTGTGTTGTTGTTACAAGGCGTTGAAATATAAACATCATTTATTGTTCTAACATGTTCCTTTTTGTTTGCTGATTTTCACAACTTTTTACACAAGCTTTCGAAGTCTGGTATTTTTTGTGTGCATAAGGGAGTGAAAATAAAATAGAAATTTATACTTATTGTAATACGTTTTACGGTATTTTGTAAGCATGTATGGAAAGCCTCTGGAATGTCCTAAGAACTTTCATTATTTTCGATCATCTTCACCGATACCTCCTTGAATCATCACATGTCTGTATCACAAATTTGGATTTGCAATAGTTATTTACACACATTATATACTTTATTTCTCGCATATAACGTAAATAATTATTGCAAATGCATATTTTCATTAGCATGTGTTTGGCATTGTAAGGCCAGACAACAATAAAAGGAACTAAAAATATTACATTAAAGTAAAAATACAAAATTTATGAGAAATTCTGCTTTTTACACAAAATTATTTTTTCCCCTTAGTTCTCCGCAGAAGGGAAGAAATGTTTTTTCTCGAAACATCTTCTCAGAGGTTAGTTCTTCAGAAAATTCAAATAAAGTAACTTTTTTTTAAATATTGTAGAACACTACACTTTAATAATATACTTTTTTCCTCAAAAGGTGAAAAATAGGAAAAGGAATCATATATAGAATTGATAGAATGAATACCATATATAAAATATTTTCCAAAAAGAAAGAATTTAACACAGATATTAGAAAAAATTATTTCCTTTAATTTTCAACTGTAATGTGTAACCGAGAAAAAAATTAGCATAATATTAAATGGGATTTATAGTAGTACGTCGTTTATCTGAATCAATTGGGAACGTACGCCGTCCGTATATGCAATTGTTCGGATAAACGAAAATCGAATGCAATCCATGTAGTATATGAAACCAGACACTATACAAATATTGAAAATCATCACATGCGTTAAACGTGCTTGAATAAAAAGCAAAATCACAATTTTACCTTTATTATGGAAAAAATCACTTATTTTTCAAACTACCAGCCGGGTGCAGCTTAGAATAGTATTAGAAAATGCGTTGGATGGAGCAATTATAGCAATTAGAGGTTCTACACTATTTTACACTATTTTTCGTTTTCCATAAAGACGTGTTAAGAATTTGGGGGTGCGACTTAGATTCGAGTAAATACAGTATATATAAAATAGCTATATACTTATCTCATATATATGCAATGTTTCGAGATGATATAATCTCTGTTAGTAACATATTTAACAATTTATATTGACCAAATAATCAAGACATGTTAAAAGACTTAAAGTTTAATATTATACATATATTTATCATAATCTATAAAGAATTGAGAGAGAGAGAATTTGTCTGCTAATATTAAGGACATGTATAGAATTAATTTTACTTTATTTCCTTAGCATACAAATAGATGCAAACACGCCTAGAAAGACGTGATAAGCGTAGTATTTGAAATTTCCTTTGAAACTATTAAACAGTTTCATATTAAATTATATTTCAACACATTCAATTATTCGTTATTATTTGATAATTTATAAATACCAAATAATCAAAATATAACAAAAGATTTAATATTCTTGATTGAAGAGAATATTTTAAGCTGATTATTAAGACTATTTTCTGTAATTAACATGCTTTTCCTCTTTTTGTTTTGCAGATGAAATTATTCTCGCGCACCAAATGTATCTACCGCGGCTTACAGAAATAACTCAAACAAACAGAATAAAATAAATAAAATAAAAATAAATAACAAAACAAAAGTTAAAAATTGTGAAATAAAAATAACAATTAATTTACAAAGACAAAAATATGTTAAAATAAAACAATTACGAAACAAAACCAATACAATGAAGTTAAAAAATAGAAAAGAGAATAATTTACAAAAATTTACAAAATTAGACCAATGAAGGTACATGAAAAACAGTGAAGGAATCTTTACTTGAAACAAGTTGAAAAAAATTTAGGAGGCCAGTTGATTTCAAGAGCATGCAGTTTGGATTTCACGTACTTTCTTTCTTCCTAATATTTGAACAAAAATTATAAAATGCCCCACAATTTACTCACCACTAACCTTACACTCCCAAATTCAGAAAGGACACAAGTCAAATCTATTGATGTACACTTTAAAA